>JAPYZT010001059.1:0-24418 GCA_030522965.1 Tryphoninae sp. A BG-2022a
GTTGGAAAACACAATCTCAACTTCCTATCAAAATTAATCGACGCGAAATCTGAAACGAAAATTCAATAATTATTTACAACGAAAATTAATATTTCAAAAAAAGAACTCACGCCTTTTCAGTTGCAACTCAGAATTTAGAAACAAAATCCAATTTAAAAATCAATCAAAAAGTCAGGAGCTACGAAAAGGAACGACGACCGAAGATCTCCCATGGTATTCCCAACTTTTCCTTGACTTTTCGACAACGCAGATGGAACTAAAATAATGAAAAAAAAAGATAAATAAAACAAGAACAAGAAAACGAAAAAAACATTTCGAGGCATCGCTAAGATTCTCTCCCTTTACCTCTATGTCTCCTGAGACAAAAGTTTTGTGTCCAATGGAACAGATGCTTGTGGAATAGAGATAGAATTTTTTTTTTTTTTCTCGACGTTGTATATATTTTCGTATTCGCGAGATTTACCGCACCGGAAATGCATCCGTCGTCTCGGAGACGATAAATCCCTGAGATCCATTCCTATTTCACGGGCGACCCTGTACTGCCTCGCTTCAAAGGGACAAAAAAAGAGAAAAAAGCGAGACACGCTGAAAGGATATCATTCCTTTCAATGGATATGCAAAAAAAGAATCCGTTTTCTCCTATTAACGACGGCGAAGATATACAGGGTGAATTTTCATAAGGTGTAACAGGTTTTATTTTAAGGTAGATGGGATCATTACAAACAAAAGTTGCAAATATACACTAGGGGTATTTGTAATAGTTTACGAGATATAATTGTTTAAATTGGTGAAGCTTTGGACCCGCCCACTCTCATCTTAGCCATAGAGATAGCACAGTGTAGGGCGTTGCATTTGGGGTTGCAAAATTCAGAACAACCAATTTTATTTATTATATTATTGCGCAGTTATTTTTATTTCTCGGGCATTGACTGCTTTGAATTTTGCCGAGCGCTTGGAGAAGCGTTGGAACCGCCCACTCTCCACTCTAGCAGCTAATGCTCGGGAAATAAAAATGACTGAGCAATATTATAATAAATAAAAATGTCTACTCTGAATTTTGCAAACCCAACTGTAACGCCCTACACTGTGCTATGTTTACGACTAGGGCGGCAGTGGGCGGGTCCAACGCTCCTCGGCGCGCTCCGATTGGTCCAACTTTAAGAACGTATATCTCGTAAACTATTCAAAATATCGCCAATGTATATTTGCAACTTTTGTTTGTAATGATCTTATCTACCTTATAACAAAGTCTGTGACACTTTATAAAATTCACCCTGTAGAGGCGGGATATAGCAAGAAGTCTTGTCCATGGTACGAACTATTCGACATTTAATTACGATAAGGTGATTTAAGGCCGATTCTTTCCTCTCCTAAAGACTAGTTCCACCCTCCAATCGCAACGAGATTAATTCGTTCACGTATCTTGGAAGCGATTTAAGCTTTGAGAATCTTTGAACAAAAAAGAAGATTAAGTCGACACGTTGAAAGAAAAAGAAAAATTATCGTCGATTGTTTAAAGTGAGAAGAGATAAAAAAAAAGTGAAGTCTTCGAGGATGAAAAGTTTGGTCGTAAAACGACTCGACGACGACGATCGATTGCCTGTGTATCGAGAGACGTACAATTTCACAAAGAGGAAGTGATAGTACGAAGCGAGAGGAAGAGAATAACTACGAGGAAATGAGAACGAAAGGGTCAAAGAGCTAAAGGGTCGTAGAATTGCTGAAAGTGCAAAGTGCAAACTGTCTGGTACTTCGATTTTAGTCCAATCTTAACATCACGATGGAAGACTGGTGAAAGGTTCAAGAAGGGAAATAACTTCTCTGTGAAATAAAGCATTTTGTTTTCTGACAATTTAGCAGTCGAGTTTAAAAACTTAGAAGTAAATTCCTAAGCAAATAAAAAAAGAGATTAGAATACAATTTGTGTGTTTCAGGGGTAAAAAATTAACGTGTACAGGTTTATTGTAAGGCAAACCGGAAATGGGGACGAGCTTGGCACAAGGTGGGCGTGGATATGGTAAATTCATGAGCGAACTGTCTCAATTATGTTTCCGGGTCAAACCGGTAACAGGAGATTCTCGTTTTCGTACCCAGCCATTTGGTAATCGCGTTAGCCAACGGAAAGGGACCGACGTGTTTCCTTGTTATCGCTCCTTTTTTTTGTTTTGTTCGCTTTATCCTGTTATCTTCTTTTCTTTTTTTTATTGTTTAGGGACGATCGTTTATTTTTTATGGAAGAGACACGAAACAGTTGTTGTTGGTCGGTTGTAAATCTTTACCTTCGGTGAATTCGAGACGAACCTTACCGAAAGTGTCTCGAGTTAAATCGATCCGTGGAATGGAGCAGGCTAGACCAAAAACCGAGAGCTTTACGTACTCTGGTCACGAATCACGAAGCTCATTTGGCGCCCGCAAGAGGATCTCCGACTTTTAACCCTCCTCGCCACATCCCTTTTCTAACTACGTACAAATTAATTTACATTTATCCCTTGATTAAAGCGTTGATTAAAACGCTCGGATGTTTGCGAAATCTCTAGTTTTGAATCGAAACATAAATCTGCACGCTTACCCCAAGGGCTATTATTTTCACGATGCTGAGAATAACTTTTGGACACTTTGGTTGGAATACAATTTTGAGGAGTTGAAGATTTTTCTATAACATTAAGGATATATTTTTTTTTGTAAAAATATATTGAAGGAGACATGAAAATTTTGGGAGAAACTTTTGAAGACTGAGATACTGAGAACAACTTTTGGACACTTTGGTCGAAATACAATTTTGTGGAGTTGAAGATTTTTCTATAACATTAAGGATATATTTTTTTTTGTAAAAATATATTGAAGGAGAGATGAAAATTTTGGGAGAAACTTTTGAAGACTGAGATACTGAGAACAACTTTTGGACACTTTGGTCGAAATACAATTTTTTGGAGTTGAAGATTTTTCTATAAAATTAAGGATATATTTTGTTTTGTAAAAATTTATTGGAGGAGGGATGAAAGTTTTGGGAAAAATATTTGAAGATTGACAAAGTGAGAACAACTTTTGGACACTTTGGTCGAAATACAATTTTGTGGAGTTGAAGATTTTTTTATAAAATTGACGATATATTTTGTTTTCTAAAAATATATCAAAGGATATATATTGTCTTGTAAATATTTTGTTTATAAATATATTATGATATATTTATAAATATGTTTATAAAAAATATTTAAATATTAATATATATATATATATATATATATATATATATATAAATATTTAAATATTTATTTATGTTTATAAATATATTATGATATATTTATAAAGGATACATTTGTTTTGTAAAACATACGATATATTTTGTTTTGTAAAAATGTATTGGAGGAGAGATGAAAGTTTTGGGAGAAACGTTTCAAGAAACTGAGAATAACTTTTGGACACCTTGGTCGAAATACAATTTCGTGAAATTGAAGATTTTTCCATAAAATTAACGATATATTTTGTTTTGTAAAAATATATTGAAGTAGAGGATGAAAGGTTTTGTGGGAATGATGAAAAAGTTTGAATTTATGAAATTAAACCATCCAGAATTCTTAGCTATTTAAAAGTTAATTTTCCGGGGTGATTGTTTCTTTTTTGTTCTGTTCCTAAGGCAAAGTGAGACTGCATAATGAAGTTCTGTGCGATGACCCGCCGGTTGGGTCTCGGCTTGAATCTACAGAAGGCTCTTATTTCAAAAGATCCAGAGGGGAAGTCGAGGACGCAAAGTTTTTCAATTAAACGTCGACTGACCAAGTTGCAAAGGCTACGCCATCCGTTAGTTCGTATTAATGCCGTTAAAGCGGAAGAAGGATGGCGTGTTTACGAAATTAAGTCAGGGGGCTTGAGAAACCTTGGTTATTAACTCAACCGGAAGTTCGAGAGGTTGAGAATATATGTTATTTAAGAACTCTTGGCTCACGTAATATCCGAGAGAAGTTGAGTACCTGAGAAACAACTAGATATCGCTTGGACATTTACCTGTGCAATGTTTCAATAATTATAAATTTCAATTCCAAGCGCAGCGCTGTTTGTAATAATTCTAATTAAAAACGACTAGATATCGCTTGAACATTTACCTGTGGAATATTTCAATAATGGAATTTCAATTCCAAGCGCAGCGCTGTTTGTAATAATTATAATTAAGTTCGTGCAAAGGAGTCATCGCTTGAGACGCTGACCAGTAAATTTGGATTCAAGACTCACCGGAATAGAAGAAATCCGAGACCGGTGACTGCAGCGCGACGAACATCGTCGTTGACGTCAGAAACCTGTAGTTGTTAACGAGAGAACATATTTAATTGATACGTTGATGGGAATACGTAAGGCGTGGGCAATGAATGAATCAACTTACAGCGACGTGAAGCAGTTTTCGGATTGCTTGATTGTTTCCTGTCCCGCAATATGCCATTGCCAAAGTGTACATGCCGCTGCGACGAAGAATTGGGTCTTTGTCAGCCGACAGCGAGGTCACTAGAGGATCAGCTTCCTCTAGACGACCGTACATTGTAAATGCAATACCCACAGCTAGACCACGCAAGATTTTTTCGTGCTGCGTTTCTTGTGCGTACTGAAAAGAAAAATCGATTTTTAGGTAAATTTTGTTTCTGTGGGAAGTTACTGGAATGATTATCGCTGTGTAATGTTTATTTTTTATTTAATTTGGTGTTTTTGTTAATTAGTAACTTACCGCAACCATGTCTTTGATAGCCTGTGTGGATTTTGATCCGAGCATGACCATGCCCATGGATATACCAGCGGCTTCACCGGTCACTGCGTCGTCTTCGTACAGATTGAATTTTAATTGTTCATAGACGTCTTGTCTGTGGGAACCCATTGCGGCTAAGCCCAGACCTAGACACCCGCCATGCCTAACCATCTGTTAAAAGAGAAAGAATGGGAATTTTAACGAAAGGTAGAATGAATAAATTCAGGCATTGTAAAGTAATTGCAGCAATGTTGGCTGTTTTTTAAGTTTAATGTTATTCTTGCTCACCTCATTTTGGGCGCCTTTCAATTGACCCAGCAAATAATCTGTTATCGTTGCACCGTGATTAGCATGGATGAGACCAAGGGCATAGAGTCCGCCACCCTCGGAATAGCCAGCACCAGCGCCGGTATCTCGCGGTAAGTAAGATTGCATTAGAGCCAGCGCTTCTTGCTCGTGACCTCGATGGATCACTCCTAAAGAAGCGGTTGCGGTTAACTTTGCCCAATTGGTGGCACGAGCCAGCCACTCAAGGTTATCCCTGTATAAGACCAAGTAAAATATTTAAACTTTGTGATAAAAGTATAAAAAAAATACATAAATAAACACAAATGATCGTTAATAACCTGAGAAATTGATCACTGGTTGTTCCAGAATGCATGAAAGCATTGGCGATGACAGTCGCTGTATGACATATCGACACCCTTATAGCGTCTTTGGTATTTTTCAGAATGAGCATGTCGGTGTGATTGCTACGGATGAGAAATTGCAGATGCAAGTCTATAGATACTTCGCCGCCTAATATACTAGACAGCGCATCGACTCGCTCCTGCTGACCTCGTTCCTCAGGAGTCTATAAAGTTAGAATTTCATACTGTTGCAATATTTAAAAGATTTTTATATGTGCTTTCTGATGAAAGAAAAATTATTTGACTCACCAAACTATCGATGCTGCGCTCACTTTTTTCCTCCTCGGGAGTCGCTGGGACTTCGGTTTCCACAGCAGCTGCGCCTGGTTCGGCAGTGGTCTCGGTCGTGGTTTTCACTGCTGGTTTGACGATAGGTTTTACCATCAAGGCGCTTGGTATGGGCGCTGTTGCTCTTAGCGCTTGTAAGACACGACCTAAGAACTGTTGAGTCGCCGATTCGTAAAGATCAAAAGCGATCTGATACGCCATGAGGACACAGTCTTTCGGGGCTTTGCTAAGTCTGTCGAGGAGATCAGCGACAGCTAACGGATCGTCGAGGAAGATGAGACACTGACACATGTTAACGTAATCGGGAGTATCCAGGTTGCGGTAAAGACTGACGAGACAGCGCAATACCGTGTTTCGAAAACCACGATTTTGTATCAAACTCATGGCTACTTGGAAAGCGTAAGAAAGCATGCCACCGATATCGTCCTGAAAATAGATATCCAGAGCATAGAAACAGTATTTTTCCCTTTGTTTCATCGCAGCCAGAGGGACAGAATTTTATGAGTCAAATCTTACCGATTGCATGATTGCTGCTTCAAAAATGTCCATGCGTCTTGTCTCGAGAGCAAGACCAAGGGCTTGACGATATTGATTATCATCGAGACATCTTTGAAACATTCTATTAACAATACCCTCGAGGCGAGGGTCAATGCCTTTGTGACCAGGTGGCAGTTTGCCTTCGACCTCCATTACACGTTGCTGGGTATAAAAGTCGATACATTTTGCTAAGAAGAAGATTTAGGGTTACCGACCATAGCAGAGTTGTATCATATAACTTGGCACTTTGGCTCTGAGAGCGATTTACATTCTAAAGATCTTAAAAGCATTCTCACCTATGGTTGTGTCGACATATTCGTTGCGAGCGTTGACGTCAAAGAGTTCACCAGCACCAAGAGCGTAAGTGAGTGAATCTTCGAAACTACCAAGATGATAGTACACCTTGCTCGCTACTAGAGCTGCAAGTTCGTGTTGGTCGAAAGCTTTGTCTTCGTGGAGAATCTCACTGCGAAAACATGTATGAAATAGGCAAATTAGAAGCGGCTAGTCGAATTATGAAATTTGTATGAAAATTAACCTATAAAACCTCGAAAACTTACATTTTTTCGATCGCCTCGGATATCTCAGGCCAGAATTCATCGACAATCATGTCTAATTTCCTCAAAGCAAAAACTTTGAGGGCTGGCATTGGCTCCTCCAGCAGGGAGATAATACCAGCTGGAACAATGCATTGATAATAAATAAGTTACCGGCGTAAATTATTCGACATGTTTTTAATATCGAACAGTGCATCCTTTGTATCATGACTACTTGTATTTTCAAGTGAATGTTTGTGAGGTTATGGTGCGTAAGAATTGCAAATCATGGCGTTAAGCACAGGAGACTCAGCGGGTCTTTGCAAGACTCTCATTATCGAAATATTATCGAACATTGTTGAAAAAATTATAATGAAACAGAGCTTATCTCACCCGCTGACGTGATGTTCATCTTCATTTGTAGTAACTTCTTTTTTAATTGCAAGTATCAAAGATATTATCGGAGTAATACGATGCACAGACAAGACACAAATTTCACCGACGATCGTTTGCGTGTTAGACAAGGTTGGGTTAGCTATTCGTATACAAGTCGGCTCGACTGCCGCGGGGCGGCGTCGCGAACGCACGAGGTATTCCATCCTGCCACGTTACCGACGGTTAATGTAGTTCTGCAACAGTAGGTAAGAAAAATACGCTATTAGAATAATGGAACACCCTGCTGTATCGATGATGACTAATATTAAATAATATTATATAAATATGTATATTTAATATGAATATATATATGTTACGTATATATCTATTTTTATTTGTGATTATATATGCAATATAATTTAGTTATAAATAAATATGTCGCATAACTCATTTAACGGCCTCGGGTAAGTTAGGTATCGTTACCATCGGTCGACTGTTGGATCCAGGATTAGGCTTTCTGAAAGAAATCTAGATGGAGCCACTTAGTCCGTTCCGCGAAGCTCATTTTTGGTTAAAAAAATCGTGATTTTCAAACTTTTGCCACGGTCGCAAAAATTAAGATAATCGAACGTTTCTGCGCTCATTCTTCTTGTCTCGGCAAGCTCTTCGAAAAGTTATTGGTGAAATTTTCTGTCGGACGAACGAGAGCTGAAATACGGCATCGCGAAAAGTCGTTTTTTCGCCGTTTTGCGATACTTGTCGAGATTTTAATGGTTTTCCAAGTTTTAGGAGTATATATTAGGAGCAAATTTCCCGTCCAATAAGATAAATGCGGTTTCATTACTGATTTTTCAGGATTTCTCGATCTTAAATGGTAAATCGTTATTTCACGTTTTTTGCGCTTTTCTCCTAGAGTTTTTGAGATATCGGGAAAATACCATGTGAATCTTCATCAAGAAGCATTTTGCGATCGAATAAGACTATTTTGAATCATCTGACAGGAATTTTTTATTTTTCGATCTTCCCAGATCGCTAGGTCAACAATTTAGCTTCAAAATGTCGCGTTTTAAATTACAAATTTTATATCCATTCTTATAGCTTATATCCATCGGAAATTGCTCGCTGATCACGAATTCGTCGTTTTTATTTAGCTCGTACGAGTAATAATAGCCGAAAAGTCGAGAAAACTCGAAAATTCGTAGTTTTTTCGGGGTTTTGTCCATTAATTTCGCACTATTGTCGGAATATCCATCATTTTCGCAATGTCCGAGCAATTTCCGATCGAATAAGCCTATTTCAAAATTTCCCATGCAATGCGAAACTCATAGAAATTCCCTCGAGATTTGCCAATTTCTGCACGAAAAACAAAAAAAATACCAAAGTTCCCATTTTTTCAACTTTTGCGCGAACAATACTCATGCGAGAGAAAAACAGTCGCGTTTTCAATCAAGGATAATCCATTTTTTCCACCATATTTCCGACAGACTCGAGTCTCCCACAGGGGCCGTCTCTGGCATCGCGCCGACTCGACAGATAACGCTACCTCGCGCGATAGCTCAGAATCGCGGGATTCCCTTGGATCTCGCGCAATGGCGTAGGCGGTGATAGCGTGATAAATTAATTTTTATCGCCGCGTGGGTGGCGTGGCCGTTTCTATTGGCCGCTCATCGGGCACCTCCTACTTCGTTTATAAAGCAACCTCTCGATGCCTTCGGTGTTTCCCCCTCAACCCCGTTGCTTCCTATAGCTCGGATCAATTTTTATCCCCGCCCGCCCCGTATTATGCACCTCACTATATTTCTATATACATTTACGAGTCGCGATTACAGCCGCGCTTGCGATCCGTGCCGTAAATCACGGAGACGAGAGTACGTGTTGCGCACATAAATGAAATGAGCCTCGATGCTATTTGTACTTTACGTTGCTTATTCTCGATAGTCATGACGGTTATAGCGCCCGTGCACTTTTCATTCCTACTCACTCTCTCGCGTTTATAACCCATACTTACGCCAACTATTTCCCAAAGCTCATCCTACATCAATCCTAATGCACCTTGATCCCAAAATATTCATCGAAACGTCTCCCAAAGCTCACGCAACCGATCCCTCGACCATTCTAATTTCCAACCTCCCAAACCCTCGCCCATGGGTCATCACGGTGGCAAACTCCTTATCCCATCTACCAGAAGTACTAGCAATAAACTATTTATCATGGAGCAATATTTACAGCAATACCAGAACCTACATCTTGAGGTTCAACAAGTGTGAGTGCATCTTTAGTGGATTTTTGAGGCATCACACCAGAAGGTCTCTAAGAATCTCCAAACTCCCAAATCCTCGCGCATGGGTCATCGGGGTGGCAATCCCCTGCTCCAACTACCAAAAGCACTAGCAATAAACTATTTATCATGGAGCAATAGTTACAGCAATACCAGAACCTACACCTTGAGGTTCGACAAGTGTAAACGCATCTTTGGTGGATTTTTGAGGAATCACACCAGAAGGCCTCTAAGAATCTCCAAACTCCCAAACCCTCGCGCATGGGTCATCAGGGTAGCAACTCCCTGCCCCAAGTACCAAAAATACTAGCAATAAACTATTTATCATGGAGCAATAGTTACAGCAATACCAGAACCTACACCTCGAGATTCGACAAGCGTGAGCGCATCTTTCGTGGATCTTTGAAGCATCACACCAGAAGGTCTCTAAGAATCTTCGTACCGGTCTCCAAGTCGAGAATCTCGTGGAAAGGAGAAAAAGGAGTGTGCTCGCTGCAGGTTGTACGTACCTGCCTATATTTTCAACCTACCCACTCGCAGGTTGCGTGGTCAATGTGGAGTGGTGGTGGTGATGGTGGTGGTGGTAGTAAGAGCGATCTTATACCAACGCTGGATGGTGGATTCTGCATCCCCCCACCCCTTAAACCCTCTCTCGGGCTATCCCCCCTCCCTTGCCCCTTCCCTCCTTGCCCTACCGACTATGTGTACATGCTTCTGACGTTGCTGCTGTGTTTAATACCTCTCCGGCGCTGCTGGTGGTGACTCTGCGCGTTTGCGTACGGTGTAGGACCCAAGAACGATGCGCGGGCGCGTGCACGCGCAGGGGGACAGGGAGGGGGAGCCAGAAAAGGCCCCAACGCTCACGGGTGAGCGCGCATCGAGCTCTCTTTTATACTTATACGTATACCTTTATGCCTTTTATTCCCCCGGTACGTTGTCCACAACGTTGGTAGGAGAAGGATGGACAGAGCACAAAACGGATGCTGCGGGGGCCTCATAGGGAAAAGTAGGGGACAAGATTCAGTCTTGCGGCCACGTGCTACACGAGCGCACGCCCCACCGGCCGGTGGAGTCGAGGATTTGCCTGGTTAACTCGACGAACCTTCGAACCTTGTTTTCTTCTTCTTCTTCTCCTTCTTCCGGAACCACAGTCCAGCCGAATTATCGAGATTTGGACTATTTATCAAACGAATTAATCGATGACAATTTTTTTGGGTTTCTTGTGTGTTTCTTGTTTTTTTTTTGGCGAGAGATGTTTTTTTTGGCTTCGCTCGATTTTGCCACAAGTGTGAATAATTTATGGATTTCGATACTGTGATTTTTTTTATTTAGTGACACGTGATGCAAACAAGGTTTTTTTTGTCTCGCTGCGTTGGCGAATCGACAACCGTCGGATTGAAGTGTACGATGTGAATTTTGATACGACGAGTGATTTTTTTTTACTCGGAGTGACGTTTTCGTGGATTAAAGAGGTTTCGATCGTTAACGATTTCCCAGGAGTTAAAACGAGTGAGTATTTAATTAATTTACCAATCGTTCGATTGACAAAAATATGCTCCAAAAAATTTCGTTGTTTTTCCTAAAAGTCCTGCGACATATCGGCTTGAGTCTATTCATATCTTTATTCCAAAACAAAATTGCATCGTCTCGAAGACAATCGACGTTCTTAACGAAACAGAAACTGAATTAATTTACATTGACAACGCATGGACAAAAAAATGTATCTCATTTCGCGATAGTCGAGACGCCATGTTTGCACGTTTTTATGTGTGCTAATAAGGTCACCGCGGGTCGGCCAGGTCCAGAGTAGATGAAGAATTGATTGGTCGCTTGATATTACGTCGCTTCTCTTATCGTAATTTTTTTTTTTATTAAAAAAACAATTTTTTTTTCTCTTCAACACTTTTCTACGCATCGAGCTATTTCCTGTTGATCTCCTTCATGACTCTGCGTGAAGGAGAAAAGTGATTGAATAATATTTCAATAAGATTGTTCATCAATTTTTGAGCTGGAACCTCATAACTCCAATTTCTCGAATTAAATTATTTATTTCGTCATACAAAGAACGATTTTATTTTGATTCAATTGCAAAACTTATTCAAAAATCGGCATTATTTATTTCGTCATACAAAGGACGATCTTATTTTGATTCAATTGCAAAAATTGCTAAAAAATTGGCGAGTATCGTTATCTCGCTCTACCGTTAATTAATTTGTCATTAGTTAATTAGCATCGTCGTCTCGCTCGAGTAAAGTATGCAGGAGTGTCTTGCGGTTCCGGCGCATTCGCGATATTGCTCGTTGATATTCGTGATTTAAGTACGTTGCTATAAACCCGTACAAACTAGACACAAATTCCCAGAGAGACAAGCAAAAAGAAAAGAAATCTAACGAGCTTGATCGGGTAACCGCGAAATATTTTTCATCTGTTCCAGAACTTCCATCGTGGCAAAAAGAAAGCATCCCCCACAAATTCGCAAAACTAAAAACCGAAAGTTTTTCACAAAAATCTTCAATATAAAAAATCAAAAGTCATTGGGCAAAATGCGGGGATTTTGGGTGACGAGATCGTCAGCAAGAAGAGTGGAGCTGATGGTCGAAACGAAGAAAAAATCAAGAAGGGGATAGTGAGTTTTGAAGAAAAAAAGAGAAGGGGTGGGGAGCTGGCGCGGTTAGGGGTTGGAGGGGGGGTGGGGGGAGGGTGAAACACCCTAGCTGGTCATTCTTATGGACGTGGGGGAATTGTCCAACGCGGCAGGGGGTTTGGCGGGGGGCGGGGGTGGAACAACAGCAGCCACCATCCTAGGTCCAACAGCAGGGCATCTTCCGGCTGGCGGAATTCACGGTGGTGGCGGTGGCATTTCCGGCACGATCAACCCCACGACAGCGACGAGCGCCGGCTGGTGGACACCTACGTCAACTATCGTCACCGCGCCTGCTAATACCGACGTGGTAAGTCCCAATTTTACCAAAGTGTCCTGAGTGATCTTGGACCAGAACACTTCCAGAAACTTTCAAACATTACCACCATTTGATCCTTATAATTATTGTTATCCAATTCTTGACAAAATCAATGTAAAGTTAAGATTCGATTCGTTGTAAATTTTGATAAAATATTTGCTTTTTGTTTATGTTTAGTGTAGTTTGATAGCGCGGAATAGATCGTACACGTAGGATGTTCACTCGTCTCGTTATTTATTACGAAAATCAAATTATCCACTTATTATTTCTCCAACGTGGCCGGATCGTAGTCGTGAAAGTTGTCCCGTCGTTGTTTCCCCTCCCACCGGCTCGTAAATAACAACCCGGCGTGTCACGTCGGGAGACGCCTCTGTCCCGTCACTTTGTAGAATAATCATTCACACCGATAATGAGTAATAACTACAGACGGATGATTATGATCTTTTTCTTTTCGTTTCGTCTTTTCTACGTGTTTGTCGTCGTTGTTGTTGTCGTTGTTGTTTTCTTTCTCTTTGTATCCTTCCTTTTTTTTTTAATTCGTCTCGTCTCGTAGTCGAGAGCCGGTGCGCTCGAGGAGGACCCTCGGTGCGATTATTACATATTTCCTCGACTCATTCTCGTACGTAAGTAATAGGCTGGTACGACCGCCTCTTCGGTTTCGTATGCACGGTATAGCCGAGGTTCGCCGAGGTACGTGCTACGGCCTATAAGCGCGTGGTACCCATTATTGTCTAATGAAAGACATCCAGGGGAGATAAATCGTAGGAAGTTCCCATGGGATGCGAGAAATGTAAAAGAAACAAAAAGAAGTTTTGTTTTTGCGAATAAAAATAATGATTTGTGTTATTCTTGTAGAGATTAAAAGACATTTACGCCCGGAAGAAAATATTGTTTAGGGTCGCGACGGTTGAATGTAGTTCCACCTTGGTCCCGCGAGGAGGCGCTCATCACGGGGCATAGGGGTGGTTGTCGTTGTTTTCCTTTTCTTCGTTATTTATTTTTAAGCGTATAGTTTGTATCCTTCGAGCGAGAGCGAAGCCCTCAACCCGACGTGATGGGATATCATTTAGTTCCGTTGGTCGGTCGATGAGATGTGCGCAGGCGTATTACTATAATATCTTCCATAAAGACCATTCGCGCTTACGTCCGGCTTGCTTCGTGGATGGAAAACGAGCCTTGTATACCTCTTCCTTCGCTTCTCGTCCGTGACGAATGCGTCATCTGTTGGACGCTTGAATTTTCCTCCTTCTTCGCGTTCTTCGCTTCTTTACATCTCGAGACATTTTATTTTAATAGAATTTTCGTTAGATGATTTTTCATTCCAATCAATAAATAATGGAGATGAAAAAAACTAAACGGGCAACGAGGAATAAAACGTTGACTCGTTTCTTATTCATCGGTTGGATAATGCTTCAGCTGTTAATGACCGATTCCTTAAATTCTGACCCAACGTGTGATCTTTGTCTGGTGTCCAGACTGGTAACGATCGTTTTGTCACACTCTCGATGAATTAACAGGATCTTGACGAAAGTCGTGGCCTGAATGAATAAAAGAAAAAAAAGGGTACGAGGTAAAAGAGAGAGAGATAAAAAGGTCTCTCGTGGTCCGATGGAAGATTCGCTCGACGAGAGAAAGAAAGCCACCTGCTGTATTTGCCTATGATTGCTTCTTCCGCAATGGCAATAAGGAGGCCTAGAGTGATCTTGTTGCGTGGGAATTGGTCTCTCCGACCGCGACCGCCTCTCACTCGTTGAATACGTCTTATTCGCCGAGTCCTTAACCGCGACTCGAATCTACGAGACTCCTGGCGGACTAACCGTTACTCACCTCTCACGTTACTCGCCTCGTGGGGCGACGGGAGCGAGCGTGATAGACGACAGCGCCCTGTCTCGGCCCCTATTTGTACGACTCTCGCACTTATCCCTACCAACTCTTCGCTTTTGTACGATAAACCATGGAGCTCTTTAACTTCCTTCGTTGTTTTTCGTTGCTTCTCACGCGAGTCTCGTTGGATTCATAAGTAATCATTTTGATTTTTTGTTCGAATTCCAGATGAACCAACTGTGTAGAGTATGCGGAGAACCGGCAGCGGGCTTCCACTTCGGGGCGTTCACGTGCGAGGGTTGCAAGGTGGGTTTTGCCTTTTCTCAAATTATCCTTGAAAAATTCTCAAAGAACAAAAAAGAAATAGTCCAAGTGGTCGAAATTCATCGCGATCTCGTTGTTTTTCACCCAGTCAGAATTTGATTTGTCTCGTTCCATGTTGGAGGACAGTCCTTCTTCGGGCGTACATACAACAATCTAGGGAGTATCTCCGAGTGCAAGAACGGTGGTGCGTGCGTTATCAACAAGAAGAATCGAACCGCGTGCAAGGCCTGTCGCTTGAGGAAGTGCCTGATGGTAGGAATGTCGAAATCTGGTTCGAGATACGGTCGTCGTTCCAACTGGTTCAAGATCCACTGCCTGCTGCAGGAACAGTCCCACCAGGCACAGGCACGTCTCAAGGATCCCAAGTCGTCCTTCGAGAAGGTCCTGAGCTCGTTGGACGCGGCCAACAACAACAGCAACAACAACGGCAACAGCCCGAGCACCTTGTTGCCAAACGCCCTTTCGGGTAACAACAGTTATCAAGGGAGACTACCGAAGTTGGACGATCCTCGGCTGAGGCCGCAGGATCTAGCCTCGATGAGAACGCAACAGGACTCTCCAAGACCGCAGCTGATCGCGAGACCATCGGAGATCATGGCGTCCTCTCACGAATTACTCAGGCCGGAAGCTTCGAGATTCCCGGTGTGGAGAGGACCTCCTTTCTTCCATCCGGCTCTAAGTCACATGCATCTCCTCAACTCACCGTTCTTCCCGTTCCAGCAGAGATTCGTCCTGCCGTACGTCAATCAAGTAGGCACCCAGCAGATTCCTGTAACGAGCCTATCGTCATCATCGAGCGAAACTGTTAGTCCTCGTTCCACACCTTCGCCCAAGCCAGAAGTTGACAACACCCTGGATCAAAACGATTCACGTGACGTCGATCCTTCGAGGGCATCTCGTGTTGATGACAGAATACTCGCTGTTGACGACACGTTACGACAGTCCTCGGAATCCAGTCAGGACAAGAGTCTAGCTTTTCTCAAATCCCTCGGACCGGAACAGGACGAACCGATGGACCTGAGCGCCAGGACCAATACCAGGCTCGTCAAAAATCGTGACGGTGATGGCGATCCTGGGACCAGTTCCGGGGAGGAAACGATCGAGGACGGAACGGAGGAGGGCTGCACCGACGGTGAAGACAACCTCGCGTTACCAATGGAGACCGGACCACCTCTCGATCTCACCAGGAAGACATGACGATCGGTTACCTCGAAATCGTAATTACAAAATGGCTGGCGCTGTTGCGCGTCGAAACGAACAAAACGCAACGATTTCGGTGACTGTTCGCGGTCCTGGAGGACTTTACGATCGTCTCGTGCGCGATAGATGAAAATTGCTCGTGCCTGACTACCGTGGGGCCTGTCGTCACCGAGCTGGCTCTGCGTCCGTGCGGAACGGTCCACGCGAGAATGAGAGGCACGAAGGTGGAAGCCACGAGGAGAAGGAGGAATAAAGTGGTGGCTGCTCGTCGATAGTCGCTCGGGCTCGCTACCGAGACCGAAAGATCGTCACGATATCCGTTCGCGCTTCGAAAAGACGTACGGCGCGTTTTCAAGACATACGACCCTAACCCCGGTATCGTTCGTACCGTTTCCTACCGGGTCTCTTGGTCGTACAGTAAATATTCCACCACGCAACGTGTCAAGGTGCGTGCCTACGTAACTGAGTGTGTGTGCGTGTGTGTAAATATGGTTACTCGTGCAAACTGTACCGCGTGTATTACACGTTAACGTCCAACGTTCGAATACGCCACCGAGAAATCGAACGTAAATATAGGTCCCACTTTTTCAATGATTATTCTTTGTCGCGCATCTGTTCAAAGATTCGCGAAGCAATTTTTTCAACGGTAGAGCGTCGAAATCGCTGGATGACAATGGACCAGTTTTCAGTCGATTCGCACCACCTCGTGAGAACCAAGCGCCCAAACGGATCGAACCAAGAACTGTGAGATCGAGAAGAAATTATACATAGAAAGTGGAGACTTTTGCCTTATAAAAGATGGAACGAGAGACTTTTTCCTGCGGAAAAATAAAGACTTAATGCCAAGTGGTATAATGCCACAGCGATATCTTTCCTGTCTGTTAGGACAACGATTGCGGTGAAGAAGAGGTATGAACGGTTGAAAAAAAACTCATAGCTGCGAAACGAGGCGGTGAGGATGATTGAGAAAAATTAATTTAAAATACAAAAAAATGCAAAAATAGAAAAATACTGAATAAATATTTAAAAAAAAATCTTTTATAACTACGACAGTTGGAGAGGGAGTCGATAGTTCGCTAGAATGTAAGGTCACTCGATCGTACATCGAGGTACGAGCGAGATTCGAACGTTGGGAATAATTAATCGATGCCTCGTGGCAATTAAAGCAAAGTTAACGAATCTTAGCGATGTTTTCCCACGACAAACGGTTGCAATAAAAATTGTGGCGTTGTCCAGGGAGTCGAAACTTTCGTAAGAAAAATTCGTACGACTTACGGCGATTATTATTTTCGTTTTGTTCTTATTTACTGCACCGTCGTTCCGTCGTAATAACGAATTTATATAAATAGTTTAATATAAAACAAACAACAACAAAAAATGAAAAGCGAGAAGTTTTTCTCAGAACTGTATATTTATAATGATACTCTGGTGCTCAAATACGATTATTTAATTCGAAGGAAGAGAAACGAGTAAAAAAAAGCGGATGGAAGCTGAATACGTTTTTCCCATGGCCAGTAGACGCGATTCGAGGATCATGAATGCGTGAAAAAGAAATCGTCGACACACTCTTTCCCACATTCCTGTAAATATACGTTTACGAAGGAAATTGTTGTTCGAGAAGGTTGGAGATGACAATAAATATTTAAATCAATAGATATACGTTTAATTCAATTTGATACAATCGACTTTTCATTCCCCACGAAGAATTTTATCGAGACAATCAAGGTAAGCATTTTTTCTCTTCTATATTACATTTTTTTTATTTATTTACTATCTCAAAAACTCCCTCAACAAGTGACAATTATTCATTAAAAATTGACGAATTAAAAAGTTAATTTCCATTAACCCAAAATAAAAATTATAATCTCGCTGTAAACGTGACGAAAATTCGTAACAATTCTGGTCCGTTTTGTCTGTATTAATTCATCACCTAAAAATAAAATAGAAAAATAAATAAATTGAAAGAAAAAGTCCGAGGTCTCGTTGATGCAGACGCGGGATTATACCTGTGACGTTGGCGAGAGTGCAAACGTTATAAAGTCCCGGGGGTCGTTGGGTACGTAGGAGGTCGATGCGAGAAGGTAGAGAGATCCGCGACGAATAAAAAAGTGAGCCGAGAATCTCCGGGCCCCATTAGGCCGAGTGGCGCGAGGTAAAAGGGGGTTTACTACACTCGTGGCCTGCGGTTCATCTCCGCACTGGATGCGCGCGCATACTCGGGCGCGGATTTATATTGCCTATATAGTTAGGTAAACGCGCGAGCTATACATATTTATCTTACATGACAAAACTCGAAGCCTTCTCGTTATCGTTATCGCGATATCCTCAATCAAATTGCCCGAGGGAAAACGAGAAAAATAAAAATTTGACGAAGGACAATTCAGAATGAGAATGTGATTGTTGTTTCGATCTTAACGAAAAGCTCGATCATAAAAAGCCGCGCGGGTTTGTTAGTTGAGTGTGCGGACGCTAGGGTACGCGTGGGCTGCGCCGGCGCGCGACGTTTACGACGTAGCGCGGATGCGCCTATGCGCGCGCACTTCACCCCACGGCCTCGAGAGGGCGCGAGACGATCTCTTGAAAATCCATTTTATTTTTCTTTCCGATAATGCAAATTATTCTAGAAAGGAAGTCATCGAAAAGAAGAAATCTTTTCAATTGTGACGAATGTTTATAAATATTGTTTGGACTAACGAGTAAACAAAATAAGAGCTTTGTTAATTCGAATCACTGCAAATCCCCGGAATTATTTTTCATCGAGAGTAACGAGGAGAAAAAAGGGAATAATAACAATAATAATAAAGAGAAACGTTCGACATTGCGAAATATTCGTCGTATCGATTTTAGCGAGAGACGGGAGGAGTTTATTCGTGCGCGAAATTTTGTATCGCGGTCGTAGCATGCGTGGGTGTTCAGTAATCGATTGCGGAATGGCGCGTAAATTATTTCTTTATTTTTTCTTCCGAGGCGAAGGCATTCTCGATCAGCGTCGTCTCGGACACTCCCGAAGACTTGTCACTGTGACGGACGTTCATTAATAAAAGCCCCAGCGACGATAAGATGCGACATTTATACAAACCAACAAAAAAAAAGTTATACAAACCTTTTTTTAATTACAAAAAAAACAAAGATTGGAAAATCTCGCCGAACGGAATGAAATTTTGTTGCAACGGGTCGCGGCAGCTTGTATTCTCTGTCTTTGTAGCGATCGGGCGACAGGTGAGAGACGAGAGGAGAGAGAGAAAGAGGGTTGGCCCTTTCGCAAGGGCCGCTACGTTGGCGAGGTCCGTCGCGCAGGACGTTCCGATGCGCGCGTGCGGGACGAGGGTTAAGTGGGTGCGACCTTAGGACGCTAAATAATATCGAGCTGTAGTGCCATCCGCCTCGAGCTCGCGTATTCCATGCACGTGAGAGAGAGAGAGAGAAAGACAGAGAGAGAGAGAGAGAGAGAGAGAGAGAGAGAGAGAGAGAGGGGGGGGAGATTTTCTCTCTCTTCCTTCCTCCTACCCCACCTTAAGCTAGCTTGAAATATTATTCAAGAGGCATTATTCGCACTTGCAAGATAGCTCGTCGTGGCTAAGAGCTGAACGCGTCGTCGTTGTATTTTATACCGGTGAGCAAAACAGTATTTGTTGCCTAAGACCGTGGTAAGTATGAGTTGCGACGATATTATCCTCGAGGTCTTGGAAGGACTCCTTGTTCTTCGTGGGTTCTTCCTAGTAGTAGCCTCGTCGCTCGATTAGAAAAACGATACGACGAAAATTTCGATGACTTGATGGAACTAGGGAGAATTGTACATTACGCGACCGCTAGGTGGCGCATGGTCGGGAAAACTAGGATGGCGTTGCGCATGCGCCCAAACGTCTCCCCACCACTCCGGCGATTCGTCTGTTAAGCATGCGCGGTATACACAAGACGCGTTATATTATTATTATTATTCTCGCATATGTATATTCTTGATGAGCGGGGCAATTAGAAAGACGGCAATGAAAGTGTCATTCGTATAGCCGGGTTTCGTCGGTTCGACGATAAAGCCGGCACTTTACAGTTCTCCGGCACGGGGAAACGCGTGGTGCGGGAGATCGACGCTCCCGCCCTCTCTCTCTCTCTCTCACACACTCTTTGGGCCAGTGCGCACGCGCACGCGCAGGCGCGCATGAGCGTGAGGTAGAGGGAGGTGGGATAAAGAAGGAAGTCGAATGGACGAGTTGGGTAGGAGTGGGGGAAAAAGACCATTCGCCTCACCTAAATTCCCTGAAACTTGGCATTAAATTCGTACGCGCACCCCCCGCTAACTGGTCAGTTATTAATTAAGGATAATTGCAGATATTTATGATATCGCCGGGGTCACCGAATGACTCGAGTCTCGGTGGCCCCGAACGTTTTACTTTTTGTTTTTTTTTTCGCCTTTTTTCACCGTTTCCTCCTTCTCTCGTTTCCACTCGCGAGTCTCGCTCTCTCTCTTGCGCGAGTTTAACACTACGTCTCGCTAAAATATACTTGGACCGTGAATGAAATAAAAATACGCGCGACATTGGAATCTGGGAATATTATTTACGAATGACATTTTCGAGCGTTGCGTCACGACAAACCAATCAACATTCTTCGTTTATGTATCGTGCTTATTTTACCTACTGAGCAAAATCACCAAGAAACCCATAAATCTTAGAACGCTCGATAAATAATTCATGGTAAGAAAATTAGCACACTTGACGAACTCTTATAGAATTCCGGACTCGACGTTCGTCTTTCTTTTCGTCTCAAGAGTTGAATGAAATGGTAAATTTTATTGTTAGAATAAAGTAATTGTGGGACGATAGTTTAATTCCTTTTGAGATAGCACGGCTTATCTTAATTGGAAAGGGTAATCAATCAAACTGAAAGATTTACTTAAATTTGAATATTCGTCGAACTCGCTTGACACAAGTCTAGGTAAATAGCTTCATTAGTAAAGCAATCTGAGTAAAACACTCTTCTCACATTCTCGCCTGCCCACTTGTTATTTCGTACGAAGCAAGAAGACACGTTCGATCGGGGAATTTTCAAAGTGTTCCAAAGAATTGAAAAAGTATAGGAAAAGAAAAAGTTCCATACGACATTGACTTTTGGTGAAAACGACAATATATTAAGATTCGTTGTTCTTGATCGCCCGAGTAGCGATGAGAATTTCCCAGACGGACAGGAAATGTATAAAATACCGACCATAAACAAATAACTGGCGTGAAAATAACAAAAAAAAATATATATATATATAAATTTGTCACCGCACTTGGTCGTTTTCGATAATCCCCTTTTCGCGATAAAGAACACAACGATTCGCCTTCTGGTTCGGTCTGGTATCCTTTTACGTCGGGTCCGTACAACACGTGCATGCACACAAGCGAGGAAGAGAGATAGCCACACAAATCCTCGGAGGTTGAAAGATCCCTGCGACAAAGTTTTGCGACACAGACACACGTGCACATGCAACGATCGGAATCGGGTTCTCTACGTTGCAGACTGCTCGTCTCGTCTCCTTCCTCACTCTCTATCTCTTTCCTCGGCCGATATATACAGCTATAGGAGAAGCAGTGATTTGTTTCAACTCTGGAAAGGGTCGAGCGCGTGCGACCGTGCTGACTGCCATTCGAACGATAATTCTCTCCAACGATAAGATCGACTTGGAAGAGAGCACCCGCGAACGCGCTCTGTTCCGAAAACTGTTATCGTGAATTGAGGCACTGCACACGTAGATCGGAGGTTCGAGGGGTGGGGGAGAACGTCGAAGGGGTAGCAAACGGAGAGGATCGGCTTGGGTGTACACACCTGTAACTCTTCTCGTACGTCTCCTCTAACTATTCTTCTCCTCCTGTTGTATAAACTGTAGAACGTTCTTTTTTTCTTCCCGCGCCCATACCTCGTTCGAGCTCTCACCGTCTCATCTCCACTCATCTTTCTCACTCGCTCCGTATAGCACCGCGTGCGCCTCCGAGGGAAGATATCAGTTCCTGATCGATTCGACCCGTGGGTGGTCCAAACCCTCGCGGTATGTAACTTTACTCTCGCCCGGATGCCTACCCGGTGTCTCGCGAATAGACCAAACTCTTTTCATCGTCGATATCGCTAGTCACGTGTACAGATCGATCGCATTGTGCGATTTCTACAGTTGTTTATAATCTACTTACGATATTAGTCTTATATATGTCGGGCGGGGACCTTTCGGTTACGAGAAACTTATCGGATCGTCGCCACCTAGCGTCGCCCGGCCGAACTACACTCTTTTCATCGTCGATACTACTAGCCACGGGTACAGATCGATCGCATTGTAGCATTTCTAGAGTCGTTTATAGTTACGACCATAGTCTTATATACGTCGGGCGGGAACCCTTCGCTCGCGAGAAACTCACCGGGACCGTCGCCACCTAGCGTCACCCGGCCGAATTACAGTCTATCGATCGCGCAGCTCACGTATTTTAAGAGCATACGCGACTCTTTTTACGCATCGGGGTCTAAGGGGAAATATTTTTGCGGATCTCAGCTCGAGGTTAACCACCCGGTACGTCGACTCCGTACCCTCTTGGAACGCGATGAATCGGGGAAGAGAAGTACACCAAAGAGCGAAGCGCGCGGAACGGTGCTCACGGTGAAAGATACGGTGTAAAAGAGTCGGAGACAAATGACGTACAGGAGTGGTGAGCAACGGCCTTCTGGTGATATCGGATCTGGCTCGGTGCATCTCTCGGTATATCAGTCGGGAATCACTCTTGACCCCGCGCACTGTATATATAGCGTACAACCTCGACCAGGCCCGATGCCTAGCACATCGTACAAACCCACGAATGCATATTGGAGGGATAAGGGTTCGCGTTGCTGTCCCTCTTTCTCTCTCGCCTGTAACGACACACCAGTGGTAACGTACCGGGGATATATATATACCTGTAATTTGAACGGCCATTTCCGCGAGTAAAATATTATTTGTCTTCGTACACCAGACTTTTTCATCAAACTATGAATTATCGCTACACAGTTACGATCTTACCGAATGTTTCTTTCTTCTTCTTCTTCTGCAAATCAAATGGCAAAGTCATTTTTCACCATGCTTCGACGTGTCTCTCGCATCGTTCCTTTTACATTATTCAACGACAAAATTGGGAAACGGTTATTACGAGATACAACAAAATTTGTATCGTACATTTTAAACCGAATACATTTTATGATTAGCGATAAAAGCCGAGGATATACTTGCATTTGCGCGAATTAGCGCTTTACGAAGTACACGGTCGATGGGCTTGGGTGAGCCCCGGGGTTACAGGCACGTATACGCGATGGGGCCTACGTTCTTGGCACGCACGCAGCTGTGCGCACGCAAGCTATGCGTGGCGAGTAACGACTCCGCCCATACTCTCCAGTAATGAATGGTTCGCTAAGCAATCGGTTCTAATTGGTTCGCTTTGCGTGCCCGCCCGGTGAGCACATAAAGTCTTCTCTTTTTTAACTTTTCAACGTGCCACGAGTCTCATCCGGACGAACAAATTCCACAATTTTTCTCACTCTCTTCCACCCCAATGAATTTTATTTAATTTACTTACAGCTAATTTACATTTTTTCGCTTCCAAATTTTCGTACCAAGTCCCGAGATAAGATGACAAATTAAACTTGTTTTCGAGAACTAGGAAGGATAAAAATAATGTGAGGGTCGCAAATACGACGCAAGGAAAAATACTGTACGTCATCGTAAATCCGATATTGTTTGCCAACTATGAGTTTACCTAACGGCAGGTATATAAAAGAAAAATTCAAGCTGTAATTTATCAGTGCTTAAACAAGATTTGATAACACAAGTCTGAAAGTATTTCTTTGAATCGGAGTCAAAATGAAGTTGTATTTTTTGTTTTCGATATTATTAATCTGTCTTCTTGCGAGATCTTTGGGGCAACAGGTACGTTTATTTTTTTTGTTTATCGCATGAATATTGAAAGAAATAATTTTATGAAAATATTTGCAGACGGGTTATGTCTGTTCCGGAACGCATATCGTGTGTCCTTATACAAAAATATCGGAGTGTCTGGTACGTTATCTGTTTGTCTGTTAGATCAATGAAATATTAATAATAATTGCTAATATATTTATTTTAGGGGTTCTGCAATCATTTATAGGCGGATAGCAAGCAACGCTTGTAATCGCCAAACAGCTTCAGGACCCACTCGACCATACTTTATATCATCCTGAATACACCAATTCTCGATTACTGAAGTTGATTAAAAAGGTCGTATCTTGAATAGTTTTTGAATGGCAGCGTTCTAAAGGCGACCGCTCACAGGTATAAGTCGCCAATAGTTGAAACTTTAAACGTGCTTTTCTCAAAACGACATTTTTCAAAATTACTGACATCATAATTCAAAGAGAAATTGACCGATCGACTTCAAATTGAAACTGAGTAATCTTGAATATATTTACTATACAATGACTTAGGATCGTTTTCATTGGTTGAAAATTGTCAATTTGGCATTAACAAAACGACCATTTTTTTTACCCCAAAAAAACGAAACTATTTTCAGAACTACGCCATTTTGTTAATTTTTGATATTTTTCAAAAATCTTAGGTCATTGTATAGGAAATACCTTCAACTTTAATAACCTTTTTCGATTTTTTTGTTTCGGCTACTCATTCAGCTGGAATCATGTCAGCAGTTGGGGAA
>JAPYZT010001060.1:0-25055 GCA_030522965.1 Tryphoninae sp. A BG-2022a
AAGCCACTAAATTATAGATTATGTATATATAAAAGAGATATTAAGATTTATTATTCGAGTATGGACGTGAATAATTGAAAAAACAGACTCATTATATTTAGAAGTAAAATACAAAAATTACGTACAAAAAGGTTTCGACACACGTTCGTTTTCTCACAACTCGCCCTCGTTACTGCCCTCGACATTCCTCTTTGTTAGCCACTCGCCTCTCCTTCTTCGACATGCTTGTCACAATTGTCAATATCGTATATATGCACCCTTGCTGCGACCTTTCGTTTACCATATTTTATACTCAATACATTGTGTTTCAAAGTCATCGATAATATACGCTTCTTACAATTATATTTATTTTCATGGAACACTTTTATTTAAGATCATTTCTCTTTTCTTTGTTTCAGGTAAGTACAATCTCGCCTCGAAATGGTGTATCTCTTTTCTTGATTGCATATAAAAAAATCGTTCAGGTAATGTATAACAAATTTGCATATTTTGAGAAGTTCCATTCATTTCCATACAGGCTACAATGTGTGGATTCGATACAGCGTGTTACTGTCGACATATTATTAAGTACCTTCGATCACGAAATATTGAATCGTTAAGGCAGTTGTATCGCTAGGGGCAGGATTAAAATTTTATTCCCGTTTTTTCTTACATTTCAAGTGGACCGAGCATTTCATTACATTAAGAAAAGTTGTTGCAAATCGACTAAAGAACGGACATACTCAAAATTCAAATTGATCCTACGTAAAGCTTATTTGTTATATAATAAACAAAATTATGAATTTTTGTTTCCATATGATTGGTTATAAAAACTAATTGAAGCTTCTTTCATGTCATATAAAAATGGGGGCAAAATTTTTTCATTGATCAAATAATCGCTCTTATGGGAGATTGCGAAAAATGACTATTTTCAAGAATAAATATCTTTGTTTATGCCTCGATAAAAACCCCTGAGATTTTACACACATGTACATGTGACATCAAAGAATGTTTCTACAAATTTTCAGCGAAATCTCAGAGAAACGCTGTAACGATAGGACCTTAAGACCTTAAGACAGGATACTGCTTTAGAAGGATACAAAATAGATTTTTTGTATTGATTCAATCTATTCCTAATATATCTACGAATATGTATCGAAAGTTATGGAGGTTAATTCGCAGTATGTTCAAAGTAAAGCTACAGCACTAAACGCGGTGGGGCGCTGAACAGGTATACCTGCAAGCACTCGGGCAGCTGGAGCGCTACGCTGCCAATTATATTGGCAACGGCGATATGAAAACTTATGCTGGTATTCTCAAAATAAATCCATACAGTGAAGATTACCCTGTTACTAAAAATGAGTGCGTGGGCCATGTACAAAAACGTATGGGTACTCAATTCCGAAATAAAAGCAAGCGGGAGAAGCCCGGAGGTAAAAAGCGGTTGATGGAGAGCACGATTAACAAATTGACGATCTATTGTGGTTTGGCAATCAGAAGGAATATTATTTTTGTCAAAAATATGAAAAACAGCTGTAATGGTAACGTGAGACCATTATTGTTTGAGTGATAAATATCCTCGCTACTAAAATTGTCCGGCAGATTCCGCAAACTGGTGTGAATGGCGCAAAGCTGAAGCCACGAATTTACTTGCGTCTTTCAAGCATCCTGCTCGATTGATTGGCGAAAATGTGGAGAACGTATATCGATAAACATATTCGTCCAATATATGAAGAGCTCTGAAACGATGAACTTTTGACGCGATACTTAGGAGGGCACATGCAAAATACCAACGACTCTTTTAATTCCACTGTCTAGCACATGAGCCCGAAACATCTGCATTCTAGCCGAAAAAATCGTTGAAATTGCTACGTATATGGATGCAGGATTGTTTAACAAAGGATATACTGCAGGTTTTAATATCATGCAGTTGCTCAATTTAAAAATCGGCCAGCTATGTAAGATATTTGCGGATAGCGTCGACGAACAACGGAACGAGAGGGAAAACAGGCGTGCGCCTTTTTCCAGCAAGGAAGCTCGCATAGCCCGTAGACTCAAGCAACTGCACCGAAAAAAGTTTAATGAGGAACCTGAAGGTTTACTTTATGCAGCAGGGATACCTGATTAGCGTATCATTACTGTAAGTAATCGAAAATTAACATTTTTTTCTAACCGTAAACTTTGAAGCGCATTTTCTCCAATTTTCGTTTTTATGATTTTTGTCAACTGGCAGGCGGAATTGCAAGAAAGCTAAACGACCAATCAAAACGAACCAAGGCTTGTTAGCAGTAGTTTTGTAGTCAATTCTATTTGAACTAAAAAGATTTGTGAACAAAAAAATCTAAACAACTTTTTTAACATATTGAAATAATTTTTTTGCGAAAAGCACATTTTTTTCAAATTTGAGACAAATTTTTAATTACACAATTTTCTGGCTTTTTCTTAGTTCACCTAGAAGAAAAATATATGAAAATTACAATTTTCTTTGGTTTTTTTTTGTTTCAGGCGAAAATTACGACCTCCATCTTTCCCGTCAATTGGAGACTGCACTTACAAAGCGCTGCACAATTGTTTCAATATTTTTCTCTAAACAACCTTTTTTATAGTGTTCAAACATACATTAAAACATTCTCAAAAGTTCGTTAGAGTTGCTTATAGTTTTCTATCCTTAAAAAATGCCCCCAAAAACGCCTTTTTAGACCTCCCAAAGTAGAATACCGCCTCAAATGCAATCCCGTTTTTGTGTCATAATTTATTTTCCAGTATACTTCAATGAAAGAATTATTTAAAAATTATGACTATTCAAGCACTTTTAGATACATAACATTTCTTGTTTTATCACCTTGCGCGTGTACGAATAAATTCGAACGTTTTTCTATGCGTGAACAGAGGGCACATATGCACGTGTTCATGTGTAAAGCATGGATTTTTCAAATTTAATCTACACACTTGCAGCGATTGTTCCCGTGCTTTGTTAAGGGTCATTGTAAATGCGAGTCGAACCGCAAACTGCAAACGTTTCAATTCGAATGAAATATCGGTTGGTATTATTGGAATACGTGGCAATAGTACATTCTCTCAAAAATTTTCATTTAAAATTGTAGCTTCCATTATATTGTTCATCATATTTTTCACTGAAATCCTGACACCGTTGCAAAGTCGTGGTGGATCAATGTTTCATAGAAGAATGATAGATACGCAAATTTTCAGTGTTAAAACATATGGCGTTGTGCGTGGCTAATCAAATCAATTCAAGAATTCGATTGAATCATTAACAACTTTGAATGATTAAAGTATCAATCGACGTGTACGTTTTAACTTTTCCTGGTATTTTCTTTCAAGTCGTGAAATGTGTAATTGGCATCGTTATCTTATATAAAATTGGCACATGTATCGATAAGAGACAAACAAACAAATAATTTTTTATTTTTATATATATAGAGATGAAAATAGATTTGTCTTTTTTGGAAATGAGTTGAGAAATAATTATAACTCAGGTAGATGTTCAATTAACTATTTAACTTTATTATGAACGTGAGGCAGGGTCCATCTACTCTTGACCAAGACCTCTGCGAGACTGATGAGTTGTCGCATGAACTAAATAAAAGGAACAGTCGTTAAACTAGAAAAGAAATTATAAACTTTCATTATTTGATCTCATTATTTGATTTCTTTGTACGTATTTGCCGACTGTCGAATCGCCGGTTAATATTTATGTTTACACGAGTTCGTGTATCGATTTGTTTTTGTCCTCTAATCTATGTATACGTAAATATATTTCTAACCGTAAATTATTATTATACATCAAATGGTCTTAATTATCACATTTTGAAAATTCTGTGTGTTTCGGCGGTACTTAGATTTTAACACAAAATATAGAATCGTCCAAACGGATACTAAATTTTGCAATACAGATGAGGTCGAATGCCGAACAGAAAATAAATGGTATGAAATAATATACTTTTTCAATTCTTTGGCGTACATTTTTCTCAACGTATGTAAGTAATTTTGAAAGGAATTTTTTAACATCTGCGAAATACGAGTTAGCTGACAATCAATCGAAATGGATCCTAATCGTGGAGGCATTCGTGCCACGACTATGCATCCTTCCACGATCGAACGGAATAATACCCGAGTGACATTGCAGTCTAATAGTACAACGCACAAATTGAAATAAGAGAAATTGGAATGTATGGGAACGCGAGCCCGGCTGAAGACGAAAGCTGGAAAGGGAATTATAGCAAGTAGCATTCAGTTTTTGGAATCAAATAATTAAGTTTGAATGTGCATGAGAAATTTGATATAATTAATGGAGATTCAATTAAATACTCAATTAAAGATTAACTAATATCACGCGAGCTCAGAACAGAAATGACATTTTTTCACGTGACGAGCCATAACCAACATATAATCGAAACGATAGAAGTCCTTTCTCGATACTCACCAAATTCGATGTTCCGGGTGCAATTCCGCGTTACAATAAATTAATAAAGGTGATTAAACATTTTGAAAAAATTGAGAAACAAGAAATTAGGCTCGAAGACCAAATACGTGGAAATAAATTAAATTTTAAGACACCTTTAAGTGCGATGAGACTATAAAAATTATACCATTTTTATAATGAGTAAAATAAACTTACATTCGAAAAGTAATTTATGAACTGCATGCTAATATATATCTACGAAATCAAATTTCCTGAAACTGTCATTTAAAAATGTTCCCAATGTCTGCCATGGTAAAACTTCTTTATGAAAACATTGTTCATGGTAACACATACATTTCTGGCTTCTCTTGTTTAGAAAAAAATGCCATCAAAGTCAATAAAGAAAACTAGTAGGTATGTGTTATAACCAATTACGAGAAATATTGATTATTCGAAATTTCTGATCGCCTGTCATAGTTTAGAGTTTAAAAAGAATCGTTTATTTGCACACCGAGTGTAAATTGCTACCACTCTTAAAGTTGTTGGAGTTCTCGTTTCCTGACTGACACGAGAGCATGAACAAGGCCGAGCAGACGCGTACAGATATGACCCAGAACCGATAACGGTTGGATAATTTATGCGAGAACAGATATCCTCTAGTTGTGTTGATATTGATCGAGCACACCATAGATCTCGTAGACCGAGAATGGTCAAACTCCGTTGACCAGTGCTCGTGTTCTCTGCGAGGTCGATGTAATCGTCGCCCATTCAAAAAATAATGGGTTAATCGGTGGTAACTTGATGAATTAGTCTATTCGATCATACAGGGAAATTCGTAATCAGATGAGAACAACCGTGTTGTCGGGATGCTCATATTTATCTAACAATCAGCCGGGATCATATGCATAAAACAATGTACTAGTTTCGATGTCGGATTTAATTCGAGGAAAGTCGACTAAACCATCCAAATGAATACCTGCAATTTAGGCATTTACATTACAAGTATATTAAAGATTGATTCACGCGCCATGGGCTCACTCATCTGTTTATGTTCTGTTTACTGTATATACAAGGTGAATTTCATAAGTTGTCTCAAGCTTTATTCTAAGGTAGATGGGATCATTAGAAACAAAAGTTACAAATATACATTGGGGATATTTTGAATAGTTTACGAGATATAAATTTTTAAAGTTTGTTCAATCACAGCGCACAGGGAGCATTGGCGCCGCCCACTCCCCGCTCTAGCAGCCAATGCCCGAGAAATAAAGATAACTGCGTGATAATATAATAAATAAAATTGACTGCTCTGAATTTTGCAACCCCAAATGTAACGCCCTATACTGTGCTATCTCTACGGCTAGGGCGGGAATGGGCGGCTCCAATGATTCTCGGCACGCTCTAATTGGACCAACTTTAAAAATTTAGATCTGTTAAACTATTAGGAATATCCCTAATGTATATTTGCAACTTTTGTTTGTAATGATCCCATCTACCTTAGAATAAAACCTGTCATATTATATGAAATTCACCCTGTATATGGTAGTTTTATTTGTATAATTTTTATCAGTTTTGTATAAAAGCCTATATCTAGTCTTGTATTTCTGCTTCCTCCTTGCATTTTTTCCTACCAATTTTATAAATTTTTCTATAATACTTACAAATATCTGCCTGTATTTTTCCATCTAGCATACTTAATACCCCCCTCCCTCCCTTATTTTCATTATATCTGTCTCTTTCGTCCACTGCTACTCTTCTTGCTTTCTCTGTAACCATTTTCCATCATTTTTTTGCAAACCAATAGATGCGCCGACGTCTCATTTTTTCTTGACAAATCCTGCATAGCCAATCATTTTCCCCTCTCTTTCCCTCCCTTCTTATATTTCCGCATTTGAATCTCGCCCACATCTCCTTATTCTCTTCCCCTTCACTCCCTCCTCCGACCAGTATCTCCACACCGTGGACTCATTTTCACATATCCGTTTACAATTTTCATTATACGTCGACTCATTTATTCTTTCCCGTTCTTTTCTTAATATTTCTTTTTTCAAGTTTTCGAACCCCTCTTTTATTCTTTCTTCTGTTTTCTTTTTATCTTCTCTCCCTCATATAAGTTCTCTAATAAATTCTCTATCCCCATATCTCTTACCACCTTCTCCATACTGTCCCCCAGTTCGTCGGTTTCCTACTTTTAATCGCTCCCATTTCTTTCATTAAACAGACTTTTAGCCACCTGGCCTCTTCTATCCACATCACTTTTTTTATATATCTCATTGCCAATGCTCTTTCCCGTGTGTATATTTTAGCGATGGTACCCCAAGTTCCCTTCTCTATATGTAGTTCGCTGTGTTTCTATCAACCCCTAAAGCCAATTTACTATACCTGCTCTATATTCTCTCGAAGGAGCCTATTTTATCTATTCCCTACCCCTGAACCCCACAAATGACTCCAGTTATGTTCTGTTTACTATTTTTTCGATAATGCCATTAAGCATAGAAAAAAGAAGGAGACACATGTCACTATTGAATATAGTTATAATATTATAACCCTAATTGCGCATGTTTGTAAAGGTGAATGGGATTAGATCAGCTGCTATCCACTACAAAAGGCGTGGTCTTGTACCAGCAAAGTGATTTTAGGCCGGGCTGTCGGGACGTCGATAACCCCGATGTCATTGACGACTATATTCCCTTAACAAAATATTCAGTCCATTGGCGTCAGCCTAATTTGATTCGACTAAATCCCTATTTTTAAGTGTCGAGTGCTTACCGAAGTTCTGTAATGGAGCTTCAGCCGGAGTAAGTTGATTTCGAAATTCTACTTTGGAGGGACAGTTGCCTTCAGCATCGACGGCGGTAATGATTTACCGACAAGGGTTGTAAATCCTTGTAATTTGATTGAGTTCATCGATGCTTTAGCTTCCTTGATATATTAGGTTGTATTAAGGATAGTTTAATGAGTAGCAGAGTAGTAATTTGACTTCTTTCACTATGTTTTATTGGAAAGTGAAACATTACTTATGTTATCCAAATAATTGAAGATATAACAATAGTAGTTCAAAAGTTCGGGATACCCCTTCTTCTCGAAGACTGATTTAGAAGTGAAGTGATGTGCCCTTAACAGAACTCGAGCAGCTTGCTTATTGTGGAAGGGATACAATTTTCTCGAAGGAGGGGATGGCTTAACAAACAAAGAAAGCAAGAAATATCCCAAAAATAACAGATGCGTTAAATGTCCTTATGACGTACTTTGTAGAAAAGAGCGATAAACCAACGGAGAACTGTATCGACAGTCTTCCGTGCACACTTGAAAAAAGGACTGCGACCATAAATTACTAGACACTCTTGACAAAGCAGTAAATATCTCTCTTTCCTGAGAAAAATGCGCACATGTAAATTTAATACTTTCTTCAACACTCGTTTGTATATTTTTCAGATTGCGTTGAACATTCCAAACCCTTATAAGTTCAATTATAGCGTAACGAGAAAGACTCTTAAGTATAGGTCCAAAAATACTCGATTTGAAAGTGTCCTCTACTTATTACAATACGTATTCAACAGGGACCAACTTGCCCAAACGTTACGTATGAATCAATCGCGAATAAAGTTATGAGAATGACGGCGTTTATTCGCTTAAGGAAAATTTGACACAGTAATACTAATCTACCGGTATTCCGCAATATTCTTCAGTAACTGCAGTAGTACGAAAATAGACAAACGTTGAAGACGGGGAAAATACAACTGATACATCAGAGCCAATACGTTCTGTTATTTGTGGCCCCACGAAATTTGCTGTCGCACAAAATTCTTGATGCAGTAACGTCTGTTTCATCCGGTGTCCTAGTTAATTTTCTATGTGGGGTTGACATCAGCTCTCTAATCCATCCGAACTCCGGGGAGGTTAATTCATCCGGGTGCTTCCAGACAGATTTGCATATTTTGAATGGTGTCCTATGGATTCCAATGGACTGGTGAGTTCGGTACATCTCTGCAACTCACAGTGATTACTTTTTAGTTATGGGTTAGGAAATATTTGATTCATAACCAATGTTCGTAACAGGCTCGATGAGAACGTCATGCTGATACAAGTACCTGTAATTATGTTTCTTCAACTAAAGGTTGAACGAATTTAATCCCTTCCATTAATCCCTCGAAGTGTAAGAACTGTCACACACAAATTCATTAAAACACTGTACGTAATCAATTAACGAGCAACGAACGTCCGCCAACAGCTATTTGGCACGGTTTATGTGTCGAGGAAGTTTTCGTATAATATAATATCCAAGGATTGTGATGATTTCGACAAGAATTTTGTCGTGTTGTTCATTCTCTAAAAAAAATTAAGAAGAAGTATTTATGTAAATGGCTTGTTTTTTGGGTTGACGAATCTCCTGAAGATAGTTCAATTTATTGATAAATTGTTATAGCAAGCGTTAATGAATTATTCTTATGTTACTAATTTCTTTACTCGTGTATCTTATTTTTATACTTTGTAGCATTTTTATAATTGTTGTTAGCGCTTATGTAATGAGAAGTTAAAAAGGATGTGTTGCATTCACTTCAAACGACAAGCAATCTTATAGACCCTTCGGACATCTCCGATGTAGGTACCAACATCAAACGAAATTGGTTTAATTAAACGTACTAAAAGTCTGTGGGAAACTAATAAAAATTAATTTTTTACTTATATACTTGGCGTCGCTTGACGTCAAGCAACCTTTGGTGCGCGATTGGGCGACGCTTTTTTCGACGTAATCCTTTTGTCAACGGAGGTATGTTGGTATTTCGTGGATTTTTCGCGCGTTTCTTCGCGACCGCGCCTGCAGCGCATCAGAGGCATCAAAAAGTTAGTCGATACGAAGAAGAATGCGTTCTTTTAGGGCCCCCGAGTTATTTTAAGAGAACGGGTTTTGGTCGCGAGGGCTATATTTACTTTTCTCGAGCAAGCCAGAGTCATTGACAGCATCCAGAGACCCCTCTTCGAGTGCGAAGCTCGGGATATACGCGCGACCTAAGAATCCAATGCGTATCCTCTCGCTATCTTTCTCTCCTCGATCAGGCGTATATTTCCGTCTCCCTTCATTTTAACACAGCCCTTTCTTCTTTTTCGTTTGTTTAATGTAACTTTGTTAACCAATCAATTGGTTCGGATGCGGCACAATAAATTAAATTGCTACAATCTATATACAATACTTTCGGTTATATTTGTATTAGTAGATCGAATTAAGAACTGGCGTTCTGTCGTTGATAACATTTTTAACCCAAAGTGGCATTGAATTAATGTTTTTAAAGGAGTACACAGACTGCACTTTAGATATATAAATATTGATCGGAGTAGCAGTGGCTTGCAAGTATGAGTTTGAATACAAAAGCAATCATTTATATCCAAAAGCTCGAAGTCGTTTCATAATTATCAACAAGTGGTAAAAACAGTGAGGACTTGGCTATCTTATTTTTGGCAAAGGGATACCAGTACCGAAAGTCTATTTTGCTTTCCGTTTAAGCGTCCAACATTGATTTCTCATGATTTCAATGATTTCAAACGTTTTAAGATTTCACAGAATTCATATGATTTCATGTGAATTCGCATAACTCGTGTGTTATCATTTATAATACAAGCAATGATCCCAAGATATTAAAAACGTAAATAAAAACTATCGTGAATCTAAAAAGCGTTGCCAAAGTAAGGATGAATGTTGTGTTAAGAAGTAACACCACTTCAGGATTTTGAAAAAAATCAATTTTTTTTCTTAAAATATATTTTAGGGTCATAAAAATAATAAACAATTGGTTCTATAGGGGGGAAATATATTTGAAGGTAAAAAAAACGTGGTCAAAAATGTTATCAATATTTCAAAACGATGTCCAAACTTCTAAAACAAAATATCGAAAACGGCACGACACATTATTTATAACACTTTAATATACACACACACCAAAAATAGTCAAAATCGAACCTACGGTTCCTACAACCCAAACAAATAGTTGGGCGCCAGTTAGCTTTATGAGACTAACACTCATTAAATATCAAATATATTATGGGACTCATACAGGGAGAGTACAGTTGGATGACCCGAGGAGTCGCGGAGTCATGAACAAGTTTTGCAGACTAAAAGGGAGACTATAGATTTATTTAACACTTACTCATTTTGTTTTACAATCAGGTTCAATTTTCGGTCCTCGATTGACCGTTCCGCGAGATTGACAAATTCGCTTATTACACTAAACACTTTCTCGAGCTCTCGAGACGAAACAACCGAACTGTTTGACAAAAGACTTGTCAAACAGTGTGGTTTTACAATAACTTTGACGATTTCAATTTAACAGTAGACTACGGTGCATTTCGATAAATGTTACGGAAGAGATTGACAAGATGACAGCTAGACAAGAAGTGTCGAGGGATCTTCGTTCCGCGACACTCTTGCTCTCGTTCATTCCCCCTTCTTTTTGGGATCTAGCCCTACTTGATCGAGAATTATAATATCGATATTCCGCGCAAGCGCTTTTCCTCGTCAAAGTCTAATACCGGCGGCAAAATATGATTTCAATTATTCGACATTTTAGAATTCCTGTCAAAATATTAGACTCGAAATAAACCAAAATTAAGAAATATTGAAAATCAAAAATAAAAGATGGAGTTTTTGAGAAGTTGACATTTTTCTCTAAAAAATGAAAAAATTCATAGAGTATGACTTGAATATTAAAAAAAAAAATTTTTAAAGCGCTTTTAAAAACAACATATTTGATAAAAACGTCTTGATTAACAAATTTTTAAAAATGTTACGAGCGTTTCTAAAACTTTCCTTTTTTATTTTCATAATTTTTTAAATATTTTTTAGTGCCCACCTTCTTTAGAGTGTCCAACTTCTTTAATAATAGTCCAAACTGAACCTTTTTTTTAAATTTCTGTCTTTAAATGTGCTTTCCAAAAAAAAATATAGAAGATTTTTTTAGGTGTTTTTGAATGTAATTTTTGAGGTTTAAACTATAATTTTTTTTTTTTAAGTGAGTGCATACTTTCATTTTTTTTAATGTGTTATTTTAAACTTCGATCAATTTAACAATTTTTAAGTCTGTGTGATTCGTGAGCTTATCATAAGTTTGTCAATTATTATGAATTGACTTTCACACTTTCTTGTTGTTAATAGGAGTTTATAATTAATAATAAGTCCTTATAAGCGTGTTTATAAATAAAAGTAACAAAAGTCTTTGTTTAGTTGGGAATTTTTTAAAAATATTACCTATACGAACATTGTTTGTACTAGAATAGCTTTTAGCTCGTATGTTTTAACCGACAAAGAGTGCGGTTTGTTGAGTGAAGTTCAACTAATGATCATATATGCAACATCTTTAAAAAAAGACTTGACTAAATAAAAACCTTTGTTACTATTATTTATAAACATTCTCATAATGACTTCTTATGAATTTCAGACGGCTATTAACAACAAGAAAGTATACAAATTTATTCATCGTAATTGAAAAAAGATTATGTAGTTATAAAAAATGGTTTTAATAGTTATTAACAAAAAAAATCTTCAAATTTAAAAAAACGAACAAAAGTATTTATGGGAATCCCACGACGATCTACCCTGGCTTACAACATATTAAATTGACAGAAGTTTAAAATAACAAATTTTCAAAAAATCAAAAAAGCACTGCTTAAAAAACAAGATTTAAAGTAAAAAAATTAAAAATCACATTCAAAAACACCTCAAACAATTTTTCTATATTTTTTTAGAAAGCACTACGAAGCACTAAAAATTTACTACGAAGAGTTTTTAAATGGGCACTACAAAATATTAAAAATTGAGAAAATAAAATAAAGTTTTTTAAACTGTCCCATTTGTCGTGGAACGCCTCACATATATATATATAATACACTACCAGCGGAAAGTTTCTGGACAAAAGTTGAAAACAGTACCGGAACGTTTTTTTATGCCATTTCGCCGGTAGTTGGCTTAGGCCAATTTAACCAACGCCATTTTAAAGAGCAAGGATTCATTTTGGATTTAAAAGAAAAATTTACGATCTTTTTTACAATTGGCACCCAGTTTTGAAAACGACAATTTTTGGTCGTTTTTTTGTTCTTTTGCAAGTGGACCCCCTTCGCAGTAAAAATTTCTTTAACGAATTTGTTTCACCATACTCTTGGAGGGGGTAGTCTAAGCTTCAAGTTTATTCTTTCGAAAATTATCTACGACTTTTTTTTCAAAGATATGTCGTTATTGAGTAGAAGTAGACAATTTGAAAATTGCTCCATAGGATGAAAACAATGAGGTTTATAACAAAACCTCAAAATGGCAAAAAGCTGCTGAGTTCAGGAGAATTTTTTCAGATTTTTTTTTCGCAAGTTTTTTTCCACCTATTTCCGGTCAGCTCGATTGATCCGAATACCATGAAAATAATAGAATTTAATTTTTTACTTAGATATTAAACTTTGGTCTCTTCGAAGGTTTCTTCAACAACGGAGTTTCTTCGAACTTTTAACCTTTGTGAATTAATCTTGAGAAATAATAATCGCAGGTCTACCTAGGTATCTCAACTACCTAGGTATTTTCTGTGTCCAGATAGTTGCCTAACATACTATAATATCTTTTTATACCATACAAACGCTTCGTCTTCCTTTAGATATAGTACGTTACCATACTTTAGGAATTGTTTGGTTGTAGGAAGTTGCCGTCCTTCATGCGGTGTTTTAGCTGTACGACCATGCCCTTAAGGTTCTTTGAATTTGGTGTGTTGCCACATCAAAGGAATATTTTAAGCATATACTGAAATCACGGAGAAGTTAAAGTCACAAAGGAGCTAAGCTGATTGCGAGCCTATAGTCACAGGGTGGTTAATGTTACGGAGTGACTAACGTCACAAAGTGACAAGCACTCCACTTCATGGAGTGGTTAACATCACAGACCGGCTTAAATAATGGAATACTTAAAGTGGCGGAGTGGTCCAAGCTACCAAGCATCTGTAACGACGACGACGCCAATTCACGGAGAGTCTATAGCGACGCGGAAAGCGTAGGGGAAAGATGTAAGAGATGATCCGTTGGGGTAACATGACAATTTTCAATTGCGGTCGAGAGCATGAACGCCATCTAATTTTCTTCCTCGGTAAAACATAGGTCTCGACCCCTTTCTGCAGCAGTCCATTCATAATAGCGGTGTGACTTGCGAGTACAGTTTTATAAAACATACAAAAATCGTAAGTCTTGATCTAAAGTAAGACAAGCTTCAGTGACTTTTAATGTAGATAGTCAATTGCAATTATTACTGTTGTTATGACATTTAGCAATGCTCAGTTTGTCTGATTAATGAGCATTGTAATTGCAGTTAGATTATATGTTATGTTGTCGAACATAGAATGAAAAAGTTGAATTTTGGGCAAAATGATCTTTTTGTTGATGTACACGATGATCCGCTCGAATCGCGGCGATTTTACTTACGATTTCAGCATGAAAAAAAAAGGCAACCAACGTTTGGTATTCTGAATTAAAGCGGCATTCATTTTATTATAAAGAATTGTTTGATGTTCATTATAAAAAGATTTATTATTATTATAAAAACATTTATTATTTGTATTACTTTATAAGATCCATTTACCTTTCAACTACATTGTACGAGTGATGGTACAAATATTGATTGCAATTAGTATTTTTAACACCGACTGATTAACAAAGTCGACTTAATTAAAGTCTAGTTCAATAAACTACAGTTTTCCGGCTTCAATGTTTGCCGAATGTAAACTCACAATCATCTTGGACACCCCAGTGTCCAAGATGATCCTTTGGAAGATTTAAAAAAAGTAATAATAAAATAATGAAAGATTTAAAAATGGAAAATTATGAGTATGACAATAGCAAGATAGATTAATTTGCCACGAATGCGTGCTGTTTCAGCACTTACATCTGCTTTTACACCTGAGTTAAGTTGAAAATTATCACGCGATTTATTCTTTCATATCACCCGAGCATTATGAAAGATTATCACTAGTAGGAATATATGACAGATATATGTGCGCGTGAACGTGTATGCGTGTATGATTATAATGTAAATTTAAATAAGCGCTTACGTAATTTTTAGATTTGTCTATATGAACAAATTTTCGATTTTTTACACCTTAAATTCATACACACAAATCTTTAACATTTTTTTATTTTTAATCAATAGTGTAATCATCCCCGTTATTGACAACCCTTTGCTCTCTAGTGCTCAAATTTTCAATGCCGGATCAATAAGAAGTAATTTGTTGGAAAAAATATGCGGTGATGGCATTTTCAATAGAATCTAAATTTTCAAAGTTTGGTCATTTGGTAAGCGTCGTAGCGATGAGAATAGTCTAATGCACTTGGATAAACATCCCAAATATTTTTGGTAACAACTGTTTCGTAACTATCCTTGCGAAACTTAAAAAGCATGCAATGCCGAATATATATGACTTCTGGTCTTTGACTGGCCATTTTACTTCAAATTATAAACAAAAATTATATTTGGTTATTTACAAGTAAACAAGTCACTCTTACCTTAAAATATCTTGGGGATGACTTATGGTACGCAATGAGTTAACAAACGAACAACGAATATTGATATGCGCAGAAAGGACATTACTTTCCGATCCACCAAATGCAAGCCTTGGTTCAGTGCTGTGCCGAGATAGTGCAGGATGTCCTTTTTATCTCTGCCACTCGAAATAACTCGGTAATTATCGACATCACAAAAAATGTTTCGAACAAAAGTTGTACGGTGTGGAAACAGCCGTCGGGCCATAAGAGCATCACTCCAGAAAGCATTCCGCGATTAAAATAGTGCCTCACTATCCGACTACAAAAATGTTTGCAGGCTGGCGGTGGTTATGTTGAACATCTATTGAAATAAAAAAATATCAGACAATTTCAGCTCGGATCGCTACCAAATGTTTATTATAAGATTACCAAATATTTGATAGTCCGAGATATTTCGATTTGTATCAACGATACTGACCCTGAACCTTGAACGACCTTGAACCATGAACGACTTTGACCCCCTAATGTATGTTATGCGGCTTAATCTACAAGATGGTTCAAAAAAGTACCATGCCATTTAAAAAAGTAAAAATGACCTTCGTATACCTTTACGCTGTGGGTAAAGGTGGAATCTCCGCCGAAATAATAACGTTTGAGGATTGTCCACATACTTGATTTGAAATTCGGATATTGTTTAGAGAGAGACAGAGAGGGAGAGGCAGAGGAAGTGGGAGAGACAGTCCTACAACTCCCATGAGGATTTACAGTAACGGTACCCAAGATGGCAGTTTCAGCATTTTCTGCGGTTTGCGTTTTAACATTGTTTTTCTCAGCAGGATTAACTCTACCCTTCGCGTGAAATGACGTGACTACCCCGTTAAACATCTACCGCCTTGGACACTGTCGATCTGGAAATTGCTGAGCATGCAACAAACGCACTCTTGTGGAAACGTTTTTTGCTTCACCGTAATACAATATCATGCCCACTTTTTCGAATTAACGGTAGATTTTCAAATTATCAATAGAGCTCATCGAAATCCGAAATCAAATTGAACGACGGGCTTGATTGAGCTACATACGGTACAGATTAACGCGGATTGGAAAATAAACAGAAGGTATTCGAAGTGTTTTCAATTACTACGATCTCCTATATCTCTCATTTTCAGCTAATTTTAGCTCGAATTACTACAAAATGTTTCACTACCAAATGTTTATAAGCCTACCAAATATTTGGTAGTCCAAGATATCTAGATTTTTATCATCGATACTGACCTTGAATAATCTTGAACAACTTCGACCCTCAATGTTTTTATATGGCTTGAGGTGATCTACAAGATGGTTGACAAAAATGTACTATTCCATTTATAAAAGTGGAGGTGACCTTCACTGTGCGTAAACGCCTCCACCGAAAAACAAAAAAAATGATTGGATTGATGGCCCCCTCCACACCGAAGATCTTTTGTTCCGAACAGTTTTTTGTGACGTCGACAATAACCGAGTTATTCCGGGTGGCAGCCGCAAAAGGGACACCCTGCATATTTTATTCATTGAAATTAAATACGTGCATTATGCTACGAACTACGGCACGTACACTACGCCACATGATTTTCATTATATGCTTAGCAAATTGGTGTTCATTGTACATTTCGAGTTAATACAATATGTAACGATTACAGACCATAGCCTCTTCAATATATTTCGTTGATTTCTTTCAGCCCTTTCATATATTTCGAACAGTCATTCGATTTTGAGACTATTTGGGACTTGGCACTGATACTGGCAATATTGGAGATATTTTTCTCAGGACCATTCTAATTAATGATATTGTCGGCAAATACAAATCACTACAAGAGTTCATTATACGTTGTATCAAAATATTTTTAAAGAAATTACAATTGCGGAAAATTGTAGCATTCTAGGGAAATTTTCGGAGAAGAAATCTATTGTTTGAATACTATTTTTAGAACAGTGTCATCGTAATTCGCTTGAATTCCTTCCCTAGTTTACTTTTTATAGGTAAATATAGAACTTTTTATACTGTTGTTGACAGCTTGAGAACCGAATCTTTGGAAGATGCATGAAACATGGTATCTCAGTAAAAAACAACTCATATTCGTCTCTCCATGTAATAACACATTGTGCGTTCCTTATAAAACGTAAAACTGGATATTCGAGCGACAATAAAAACGCTTATACGGACATACATGATCACACGTACACCCAAAGCGCATACTGACAATAAATTTTCGTACGGCTCGGATGCTATGCCCTCTCGCTACCAAATGTGCGTACGTACGTGGTCTGCGCGATCATAGATTTTCTGTAAATTATGCCCGTATTCATAGTCGAACCGTACCTTGGGAATTAAGGACGCCTCCGTCGAGGATTCCTTAAATCTTCGAAGCCCCCTTGTTTCATAGAGAAGCCTTAAGCCTTCCTCTGAGAAGGAGTGGTATTATAGGGATATTAGTGACCTCGTGGTGGCGAAACCATTTTATGATGTTTGCTACTCACTTCACGTGGCGCTTCAGAAGTTTATTTTATGTTTGAAGTGGGATTGGAGTCAAATAAAAAAATGAATCGCGAAAATACTACACATTTTTCCGAAAAGGATATGTTTCGAAACTGTTGACGTGCTCCATTTTTAATTGTTTTTAAGGTTAACTTGTAGACTGGCTGTGATCTCTGCGTCATATAGGTCACAACTGCATATAGACCAAGCGCAAGCGCAAGCGTTGGCTGTATGAAACGAAACAGCCAATCACAGCGCTGAAGGCTTCCTCAAGGAAGCTCGAGACCTCCCTTGAAAGAAGGAGGTCAATAAGGCTCCTTGTTCTGTCGAGGAAGGTCTATGAAACGCGAAATGAGGAACAAAGCATTCTTGTTCCTCGAAGAAGGACTATGAATACGGGTATTAGTGATTTTGGCGTCACGGGCACTCGATGGCTGGGACCACTCCGCCACTTTAAGCACCCCGTTACTTTAGCCACTCTGTGATGAAAACCACTCCATGAAGTTAGTCACTTTACAACGTGGTTGTATTTATCTCAAAAGTAGCCTTCTTCAATGTACTTAACTCTAAAAAACATATGGTTTCCTGTACTTACTTGCACTACAAATATCATAGAGCCTAGAGTAAAGGAGCTCACACGCTGTACTTTGGATGTGGATCCTAAAACCGACGAAAAATATTATAGGTTATGGTGGCGCTGCTGTCGTTAGTATAGGATAACAGAGAATGACTGAGAAAAGAGAGAGAGAGGGGCGTATTGTAGATAATGCGCTTATATTGTTACATTCCAGTGGCGCGATTCTGTAACTCGTTATAAAAATAACGATTTGGAATGCGATCTTAACGATAACGAATTTCACTGCGTGTGGAAAGAATTATTTAACAAATTTTTCTAAAATTAATTTAGATAGGATAATTGTTAATTACTATAAAATCGAACTTACTTATTTGTTATTTCAACCGTTCTAATTAGTTGTCCCTTTTTTTGGCACATATTAAAAGTTAATAATTTACAACGTACTGACACAATGGTCGTTATCGCATGTCGAGAGGGTTACCAATCCTGGTTATCCGTCATGCAATGTACACCATTGTGACAGCGCCTCGTAACTCGTTAACCTTTAATATGTGCTCAAAAAAGTGACAAATAATTAGGACGTTCGAAATAACAAGTACGTTCGATTTCGTAGTAATTAACTAATATGTCACGGCGTGTAAACACTAAAAGACAAGTATTATTCTTATTACAGCAATGGCCGGGCCTCGATAAGGAATACTCCTCATTGCATGGCATCACCAATGCCATACTTCATGTCCTATACTGACAACATAAGCGCGCTCGTGGCTGAATTTCGAACTACAACCAACATATATCTTTTTCGCAGATTTTAGGGTCCACATTTATCATGATTCTCGTATGCCGTTTGATCTCCTTCCCTCTAGGCTCCATGACAAATATTTTCAACTTGCGACTGAAGTCACGAGCCGGTTTAGTTCATACGTGTAATTTAGAGGAAAACGAACATAAGCGCCGCAATATAATTGATCGAAATGCTTACTTGTAGGCAGCTACTTTATGCTCACTTACATTGTTTTTGCAATGTGATTTTACAAAAAAAAAAATTTTTTTGTTATCGCTATAATAGAAACATTCTCAACCCGCCAATATAAAAATTGACTGCGCAAGGGCTGATTGTCATATAAATTAAGTTTTTATAATAGACAAACTGTAAGAATAACTATAAATTGCTCTAATAGAAAATGGTAATGAGAGGTGACCACGCCAATGCGATAAGCTATGGTGACTATGACCTTTACATTATTTAACGAACGAATGTCAAAACAAAGTTAGACATTTCGTAACGTATTCGCCAAGTAACTTCTTCAAAATTTTGTTATTGTGACTTAAAATGTCATGCTAATCTCGCGGGTAATCAATGTTTAGAACACAGACTATTTCACAATAAATGTATAATAGTATTAAAGTCATGAGTCAGTTCAGCAGTTGGTTTAAAAGAAAAGAAATATCGGTGTTATATTAAATGAAGATCGTAACTAGTAGTGTAAAAAATAAAAATTCGTTGATAATAAAGGTATAAGCTCTGAACTCACTTGCATTGCAAATCTATATAGGACAGACGCATATAATTCTTTATTATGATAATAAGAAGGTTTTTATCTGCAGTATTCTTTGGAAATATAAAATTGCTTATATTCCATCGTTTACCAGTGATCTAGACTGACTAGCCAAGGACTCCCTCTAATTAACATAGCATTTTGATCATAAGGTCGCTTTGTTAATGATTCAGAGTCAATGCGCAAGGACACATTTTGACGAGAATAAAACAATCATTATAGAAACAGTTTGTAGTGATACATCACATAGGAATATCTATTGACGTAGCATTCATAATTCCACGAGAGATATTGGCTGGTTGTACCCGATACACTTTGACATAGGTTCCTTATTAATTCATCGATTATTCACTTTCTGCATATTATAGTAGCATATTCAAAATGCACCATATTTTTTCAGATTTTCCTGACTAGCTCAATTTCTATATACACCAAAGGAAAGGGGTTAAATTCTTTTAAAAATGAAACTCCAATCACGAAAAAATATTGCACATGCCGTACAAAAACTGAAAATAAATCCTACCTGCTGACTTGCATTTCTTTATCATCGACAAAAGTTTTCAAATGAATAAAAATCATTCGAAGTATATCTCAGCAAGTGCATGTAGGATTTAATTTTGTTGGTTTCGCTTTATGCATATATGTGTGTACAAATACTAATCTAACAACTACTGAGAACGCTATGCATGACCAATACTGTTTATGTTTATATCACGCTTCTATTACACCAAAAAGCAATAAATACCAACCGAAAAACTGATCCTTTCCTTTAGCCTTGACTAATATATGTTAGGAGACAGACGTGCCTTCCGAGTAGTCTATACTAAAGAATAAATTCTAAAGTCCATGAATAAAGAACTAACAATAAGTGTTACTCATTCCATAACCTATTTTCTATAAACTTTGTATTGGTATAAGAAGCAGTTTGTACGATAGAACTCTTTACTTCTTTTTTTATTACAAAAGATAGCGAGAGTTTACATTAACGTTAATCGACGTACATGTGGGTTATAAACAAATAATCTATTGTGTTAAGATTCTCCACTAATAAAACTCTGAAGTAGGCACACCACGATTCACAATATGTCAGGTACACACACTCTATGATGTCAGAACAGTAGACAATTCTCCACTAAGAACAAATTTGGAATTTTTTCCTTGTGATTTGCAATTTTATTCGCTGCCAATTTATATTTATCATAAATACTGTTAAGGTGCGATAAAAAAACGCAACACTGCATGTATTTTGCATTATACGAAAAGAGTTGGGCGTACACGATTGTACTTGTATCGATTTTCATCTCGCGCACCACGTATGCTGCCTTTCCGCAATATCAATTTGCAAACTAAATTCTTTACAGCGTAGTACTGCACCAGAATTTGTGAGTGTAACGGCGATACGGGAAGTTGTTTATTTCGCTCGCTCATTCGCTCGCTCCGCCTTTCTCCTTCCCTGTCCGATCATTACTAGATCTCCATGAGGTTCTCGTGATCTTGGTTGCACCGGCAAACGAGGCAAAAGTATCAGCCGGTCCGTGGCGGCTCTCGGAAGCACGAGAGTGAGACGGTGAGCCCCAGCGCGACGAGGCACAGCGGCATACCATACGGCATATACGTGTGCACGCATACGCGTTTGTAGACAGCAGCACCGCTACATCGAGCTCTGGTTCTCGAGGGGGAAGAAAGAAGGAGCCGGCTGTGTAGCTGGCTGGCTGGTTGGCTGGCTCGGTCTCGAGGAACTCTCAACATCGGTTTTAGTATGGCTCAGCATTGTGAGACCGAAGGACTGGAAATCGAGAGCCTTTATCTCACGTATCGAACGTACACACACGTTCGCGGGATCAAAGTTGTGCATACATCGACTCGGGCGAAGTGGTGTTGTCTCGACGACGCCAATGGAATTTAAACATGAAAAAGAATCATAAATAAAGTGCATAAAAAAGACCCAAGAATCGAGCGACGATGATCCTACACGTACAAATGTTAATCATTCACGGGATAAAGTGATCCATGTGCCTTAAGCGGGGTTTTCTCCCCAAAACGACGTTGCACAGCACCATCTACCGACTATTAATATCATAACGTATATGTACATAAAGTGGTGTGCTTATGGGTTAGTGTTATCCTTATGGAAAATTGTCACCTTTTACAAAATCAATGCTCTTGTTTATATAATATCTATTGTCGGCGATATACGGATCGTTTACGGCAATAGATTATTGTGGATGTACAAAATATCGTACATTGTATTTATTGTGAAAACGGTTGGAGCGAACGACTGTTTTTTTACAAAAAAATCTTTACCTTGTGAAATATCTCCATGAATTTTTCCATTTCTTAGTTTCTGAAACAAAAATGGGGGATTTGGAAGAAAAGTGTTTATAAAGATCACCGGAAATCACAGTCGCAAACGTATGCTTCGATCCGACATTGCTTTTTGCTCTGTTATAAATTGTTTGTACGAGAACGATTCACACCAAATATTTTGAGGTTATGTTCGCTCTTGGCCGCTAGTGACCTTCGGTGGAGTTCATGGTTTCTCGATTCGGCTCGTATTGTTTCAACGTACGGATACACGCACGCAGAGAATAAAACTTAAAAAAAAGTGAAATAGAAGGAAAACTAAAATACGACACCGGAATCGCGTACAATAGTGCCAAGCCCAACCAACATTCTCGCCAGTCTCGATAGGCTCGAAGCATCGAGTTGCGATTCCGTCGTGTGGTATCTCTATACGGTCGTCGTCGTTAACGAGAGATACGCTGAAACAGCTGAATAAATCTCTTTCCCTGTGCTTATTTACTTTCTGGCCTGCGGATTCAATGGGCAGGTTCCATTATGTTTTTTTTTGCTCGTGCTACTCGTTTCTACCGCATACACATCGATCCTCGTTTCTCTATGCTATGTAGACTACCTAACCGTCATCGTTCTGAAATAGCCGGCCTACGAGAGATACGGTGGTGACCACCAACCGTAATTCCCCGGACCTCCGCGCGGGCGCTTTAGGCCCGTTGGTGGGATAGAAAGAGTCCGACGGAGAGACAGACGGACAGACGGAGAGCCGAATATCTAATCGACGAGTAGAGGCTTGTACTCCTGCGCCATGCTTCAACTAGTTATCGCACGTTCACTCTTCATTCCTTTTAACATCGCACAACGCTTCTATATCACATGTGCAGAGTTAAGAGGGAACGCTTCTATATCACATGTGCAGAGTTAAGAGGGAAGCCATTGGATTTTTCTGTGTGAAACATTGATGGCTTTGCCTTGTGACCCATCAACTTTTTTAAACAAGCATTATAGACCTTTGTATGAATAGGTAGTACTGATATTCCGTGTGCACTACATATAGGTGGAGAATTGGGAGCGAGGTGTTTTTGTCGATGCATTTGCTTCGGTTGCTACCACGGCATGCAATTTTAAACGAGGTGTTTCGTTACGAAATAGACCTCGTTAAACAGCTGCTTACTTCTCCTAGAATTATAGATATGTATATATGGATGCGTTTGGCTTATTTTATGCAGAGGGCAAAGAAAAATAGTCATTGCTAATAGGACACTGTACCTATGTATCAGAGTGACAAATAATCATTTCTGAAAATCATGGGCTTTATGTGTAATGGTGTATGTACCAGAAGTATTATAGGTATTCGAAGATTGTAAGCCAAAATAGGAACTTGTTTGTAAACCAAAATAGGAACTTGTTTGTAGTCCAGAGTTTATTCAGGTGTTAATATCACACTTCAGTTATGTGAGTTAGACAATAAAGTCATTGGGAGGCGCGTAGACCTTTCATTTAGAACAGTTGTATCATTCATTTTCTTATTAATATGGCGTATAGTCATCTGAGAAGAATGAAACACTGACAGAAGAGTATGTAAAGACTATGGATAACGATACCGATGATAGTTGTTGTTTATTTCTTGAAATTACTTTAATTATTGTATTCAGTAGAGTCGAAAAGCGTGGCCTGTTCTCTTACGAGTAGACATCACCGTTATACAGTTCTTCCGTATATTGAACAGGCCTCGTTGCGTTTAATATCACAATGCTTCAGACATTGATGTAACAATACTTACTGCACATACTTGTACACTCGTAAGATGGGTTCTAATTGTGGAGAACATACGAATTAAATTTATCGTAAATTAACAACTATTATTACCATTTCTGTGCTCATTACATTTTCGGTTAGAGCAGCTTTTTTTTTTATAAATAATCCAGTTTTTAAATTTTTTTCAATGAGGAGGAGGCAAGAATTTTGTATTTGTATTAAATTTTTTGTCGACATTGCACACACGGCATTGTATTTTAGTTTTGTAATTCTTCTAAAATTACTAGAACATTATTATGTGAGACGACTGCAGGCAGCAATTTAAGAAAACTAAAGAATGAATGGACCAAGTACTTTGCACTATTGTTATTTTATACATGAATTTTATTTTATTTAAATATCCAGATGCATTGTATAGTTTCGGTTTGAATTTTTCTTTATTGTGTTTATACCCGTACGAAGCCATTTTATGTATTTTCTCGAATCTTTCATAAAAAGTAAAGACTCAAATGAAAAACTATAATTGTGCAACGATGTGTTTCAGTTCAGTTTTTAGATTATTTAATTATTCTATAGCCTTTAAAACGAAGAGTCTTTCGGTTTGTTTATCGGACCGATGAAAGCCATCATTTAACCCTTAAATGCATGATTTTTCCTTTTTAAATACAAAAAATTGAAACAGGTAGATAATTAAACATAAATTAAGGGAAAAATAAAGAACAACATTTTTTTGTATAGATAGATATTTGTATAAATAGATATTTTTAGCACCTATTAAAAGTAAAACATACTGTTTTTGAATTACCGTTTAGAAATTACGCTCGTGAAAAGTCTCGTGAAATTAGCAGCGAAAGTTTCGAGGGCGCATAATAGTACGATATAGTCATAAATCCCATCTTGCGAAGTTTATATTTCTTGTTTGAAATGGCAAAAATTTTTTAAAAAATTCTAGAATATGTGGAAAGGTTTTTTCCACCATTGTGCAAAGTTTTCCCTAAATCTATGCCACCATGTTTCTTTTATTGTAGATAGAGCCATTTTAGCCATAGGAGTCCATGTAAAACGGTGGTTTTTTAAAATAATTAATATCTCAACTTTTAAACGGTGCAGGCCTTCCAAATTAAATCTATGTTTTTATAGCAGTTCAAAGATCATCTACACAATTTTCTTGAAAATCTGTCGCAAAATGTGTTTACGAGACTACTACGTTAAGATAGTCCTATCGTTGGGTGGGGAATTAAAATTTTATTCCCGTTTTGTTATCACATTGGAAGTGGACCAAGCATTAAAGTTCATTAAGAAAAGTTGTTGCAAATCGACTAAAGAACAACATACTTAAAATTCAAATTGATCCTACGGAAAGTTTATTTGTTATTTAATAAACAAAATCATGAATTTTGTTTCCATAAGATTTGTTATAAAAACTAATCGAAGCTTCTTTGATGTCATATAAAAATG
>JAPYZT010001061.1:0-24410 GCA_030522965.1 Tryphoninae sp. A BG-2022a
TTATTTGTTTTGATTATGAGAACATAAGATTGATTAGTTTAAGTAACGACTGAGCAATATATAGCTTTATTAACTTAATTTGGTTTTGTTTAATTTCACGGTTCCCTTAAGTGTTCGCAATTACCCCACTCTCCCCTAAAGTATTATTTGAGTTCCAACCCTTACCTACTATATCCCGTATTATAAAGTGCAGTGTGGTAATCGTGTAACACATGAAACTGCTACCCGGGATTTTAGACGGGAAGGCAGCTCCAAAGCCTGATAACGGAACTACACGGACCGCTAGATGAACAAATTTATAACTCGTTGATAACGGAACATGGTTCACAGTTCTCGATTCGAGAGTACGCCACGTTCTCGCGTTGGTCGTATGTACTGCATAGCTCTCGAGAATGCGCGGGCTAATACGAGTAAAAGCATTGTTTCGGTGATCCGCATATATACAGTATGTAATATCATAGCGAGGCGAAGAGGCAATCTATGTACTATCGTGCACTAGACATACATGCATAAGAGTATCGCGTGTCTACAATTATCGATTGGCACGGTCTTTCCCAAACCCGGTAGCTGCATCCTTCCCTGTCCTATCGTTAACCCCTTACCACAAATATAGCCATAAATCATGGGTACGTCGCAAACACTCATCGATACAAGCACGCACATTCGACGGCCGAGATCGACGACTTTTTTCAACTCTGTTTCAATTAATTAGTTTAGCAAGCAACAGGCTATACTGACAAGGAAATATTGTGAGGTCACCCCCTCTGATTTCGATTAAATTTGGTCTGCTTGCAGAATGGATAAAAATGCGCGACATATACTTTTTTATATGTGCTGAATCCGATTTTTAACAGGTGAAGAGCACCCTCGAAAATCGGCATGTTTCTCGTTTTTCGTCCTTAACGTTTTAACCGTTCGAGATATGATTAATTTTCAAATTGCAGCAGATTTTATTTTTTCGCGGACTATACACTGGATATGAGAATAGTGTAGATAACGACAAATGTTAAATTGTTTGTTGCAGAAATGTAATTATTTCATACATGTCTCCGGGAGTTTTTAACCGATTAGGATGCAAATTTGCATATAGGTAGAGGATAGAAAAACATAGTTGACGATTTTTTGTTTTTCCGATATCTTATAATTAAGAAGTTGAAACTACTCTTCGATTTTTTAGTGAATTGCATCGTATGATTAGGTAACCTCTTACCATTCCGATTGAAATTTACACTTATATAAGTTCGTTTCAATATGCGAGTGAATACCCAGGTAGAAATTACAGTAGGGGCCCGCTTCGGGCACTCTCAGGCTGCCTGACTGCACTGTTACGGCACTCGTAAGGCAACCCTTAGTGCCCCGTTAGAATCTGTAACGCCTTGTCTAATACGGTCCTGATCACGGCGCTAATAGTTGCCTTACGACTGTCATAACAGTGCCCTACTATAATTTATACCCGGGGTAACATAATCTAAATGAGTACACAATCTATAAACACTTGTCGAATGATATATTTTCATCAACGCATGGTACTGGTGATACGATGTAATGACTTTCCGTGAAAATTAACACATATAATGTTCTCAATTGATTTTAGTACAGTGTATGAAAGTGGAATGTACGAGTTAAAACGCTGCGAAAAAACGAACCGTAAACAAATTTCCAATATCTATTACGAAATAATAAGATATTTCTATTGAAAACTGTTAAAAAAAGGAAATCGTCAAATTACGGTTATCATTCGTATTATTGTTCGTAATGAGTCGTTTTTTGTTTATGATACAAAATTTCTATGCCTACGTATCATTATTCTCGCGCCCTTCCACTTGTGAGAACTGAGAACGCTGGCGTCCATCTGTGTGACAAAGGGTGAACTAGAGGGTCCACGTGATACTGTTGTGTCGCGCTGGAGTGAGGAGAGCGAGTACGTTACTCCGTTACGAAAGTAATGGGATAGTATGACTGTCTCAGAGGGCGCTGTAAGGCAGGCATGAGTGCGGGCGTCTTACGGCAGGCAAATGCACGACAACTTATACATATAAAAATAGGTTACAATGGAAGTACCTGTATCAGTGGAACTAGTCGATACAAATTCTCCCTTTTTAGCGTCACTCTTAAGGGGCCAACACACACTTTAAAACTTTGTTCTTTAGTAAACGTGTCGAGATAAACAAAAGTTTTAAGAGAACATGTTGTATTCACCGAATATTAGCCGTTCATGATGATAAAGATGAATACAACAGCATATAACGTATTGTGCTTTGCAATATTTTATGAATAACTGGTGTAAAACACTCTTTAGTTTTCCGCGAATGGTGGCATAGAATTAGCCAAGCCTTTTGCTATTGCGGGCTAATTTTGTGCTTTGGAAGCAACTGTATTACTATGGTATTTTTACAAAGAAACTTTCCTTGACGCGTAAGTACTCGTACTGCCTTTAAAGATTACGATATGATGGATTAACTTTGATAACCTTTTTAACAGCATATTTTTTATGGCTAATATGAATTACAATGATGATAATCATGATAAAAATGTATTTCTTACCACGCACAAGTTATCATAGCTGTTTTACCACATGTCACATGTCAGTGGATTTTTTCAAAAGCAAAATTCGATCGGATTTTCGAACTTTGATATGATCCCTTCTATGTAACCACTTTTGGACTACACATATAATATTTAAAAAAGTTTGTAAACCGTGTAGAAGAAAACTGGTTTTGTGTGAGAGATGGTAAGTTAACAATATTGTCTCTCAAGTGCAGATTGAGATTGTAATTGCATCGTAATTGTATAATATATTACTGCGTCAGAAAAATGTTGGATGCGTGACGTTCCACTAAAATGAATATGTTCGTATGGACTGGTTCCATTGATTACACCTCTATTGCGCTCTCTAAATCTGAATTAGTGAAAAATTGATTAATTCAATTTGTAAATGCATGTTCTACTGGTGAAATAGTGATAAACGCACCGTCTCACTGATAGAATAGTAAAAAAAATAGTAAATTAGGCATACTACAGCAAATTAGTAACACGATTGACTATTATTTAGTCAATACAGTTTATTAATTCATTAATGATATTATATGATCACTAATCAATTAGTACAGGACTCGCAATCAGCGAATGACCAATCACAACTAATAAGTCGTCTCTCTGAAGCCACAGACAGGCAACTGTGCTAATCCGATTTTTGGCTGGTAATCGAGCGCCGGACAATGTGCTTCGAATGCGATGGCTCGCATTCTTTCCGCGTACTCTGTAAAGCTTATTGAGAGAATTTCAAACCTAATTAACACTTGAAAAGCTTGCAAAGGGTGTGGATACCTTTCTCGAGAATGACATTGAACATATTGCGATGGTTACATGGGCATGCGGACGTCATGGAGTTGCGAGAGATACTCGTACGTAAAATGCGCCCGCCGCTCATCGTCCTAAACAAAAACGCTCTCGCCGTAACAGACAACAATCCTGGCCACAGGAGTCGAAGAGGTTCGAGGTCACGCTGGGCAACTTCTGCTGCTGTGACGGTAGCAACGGGCGTTTGCGTCTATCATCAAAGATAGGGGGCCAATGCAACGACACTGTCTTTCACCATGCTTCTTCACTAGCACCACAGATTTGCAGACGGGAAACTAACCGTCCTGTCTTCCGTGGAGGCGGTAGAGGGCAATCTAGTAAGTAACAACAACCTAGTACCCACAGAGTGCCATCTACTTATCTCTCGCCGTCACCTGAATCAACAGTTCCTGATCGACTCGGAATCCATAGTCTTAATTATGCTCAGACTTCGCTCTTTCCGCCAGGCAAAGGCGTTGAAGTATAAGCTATTCGCAGCAAACAATACTGTGATAGACACGTATGGACAGCAAGTCCTAAAACGCAACATTGGTCTATGATGTGAGATCCGCTGGTCATTCATCGTTGCAAACGTGTCAACAGTGATCATCGGGGCCGACCTTCTCACACACTACGGTTTTCTCATCGACCTCAAGGAACGCCGCCTCCTCAATCCCGAGACACTGCTAACCGCTGGTCGCAGTCTAGCACGCACGACCTTCTGCACGGTTTCCACAATTGCTTCGACCGACAAGTATTCTTCAGCACTGCAGCCAGCTCAAAGGCAATTGCTCTGTAATTATATCGACACAACCAAGCGGGTGCCAATATCAACTAGAATAATGCGCCCTGTTGCGCATCATATCATCACGACAAATCGACCGGTTCTTGAACGCCCACACCGTCTCACCGGAGATAAACTGCAGGCCGCAACAGCAGACTTCGACATGCTGCTACATCATAGAGTCATACGACTATCAAACTGTAGTGAGCCAGTCCTATTCATATCATACCGAAGAAGCTTAGCGGCTGGCGTTCGACAGAAGATTACCGCAAACTCAATCAACAAACCACTCGGGGTCGTTACCCAGTTCCGTTCATCAAGGACATTCTTCAGCTCTGTCACAAACGCAGAATATTCTTGACAATTGAATTGATTCGGCCGTATTATTAGATACCCGTAGCTGCTGAAGACATTCCCAAAACCGCAGTCACGACGCCGTTTGGTTAGTTCGGATTTTGCGCACATCAGGTTGCCACCAGGTGCGTTTGAATGTTTGCGTTGCGTTTTGCACATCAGGTGGTATCCTGATTGCTGGCAAAAACCATGAGATCATCAACGCTGCAAAATTTAGGTTGCCACCTGGTGTGCGCAACGTAACGCAACCATTTCAACGGCACATGCACAACATTTTACGCAACCTAGACTTTGCGACATGCTTCATCGATGATCTCATGATTTTTTTCAAGCAATCAGCATGCACACATGCAGCATCTGAAACAAATTTGCAAGATCCTCTACGACAATAATCTCACAATAAATCCAAGTAAATGCCAATTCACTAATGTAAGGAGGAGGTAACATATCTGGGCAACTCACTCCATGCTGATGGATTTATACCATCCCCGGACAGAATTTAAGCACTTCTCTCATTTCCTAAGCCGGAAACGATCTCCGACCTACGTAGATGCCTTGGGATGGAATGAATTTCCTCGGGTGAATTATTATCGTCGCTGCGTATATCACGCGGCTGCGATACAAGCTCCTCTAAATGAACTCTTGATGAACCTAAAAACCGCAAGGTTCCGTGATGTACAGAGTCTGAACGCGCTCTCGAGCGGTGTAAGCAGAGCATTATTTCTGCTATCAGTACGGCATTTCTTTCACCCCCTGCACCACTTGCGATTTGTACGGACGCATCCGACTTCGCTATCGGCGCCTCGCTGGAGTAACACGAAAATGGTCCCTGGAAGCCACTTAGGTTTTTCCCATGGAAACTGTCTCCAGCTGAGAGGAAGTACAGCGTATATGATCGAGAGCTTCTCGCAATTTTTGCAGGCATCAAGTTCTTCGGGCATATTCTTGAGAGCCGTGAGTTTACGACTAACAATAAAACCGATCGTCATCCGCTAGTCACTGTCTTCTCCCAACGTGTGGTCAAGCCCTCGCCTCGATAACTTCGACAGCTTAACTACGGTTCTCAATACAATACGAACATTGTCTACGTCAAGGGTGAGGACAATATCATAGCTGATGCGCTTTAACATATCAACACAGTCGACATGCTGAGAGTTCTGGACGCAGAAATGATTCGACAGGCTGAGACATCGGATGATGAATTAGATGCGCTGCAACTGCATTCTTCGCTTGACTTACAAGAACTTATCATGAAGGATCAGCAATTCTCCTGCGACGTCTCAACGGGTCGAATACGACCTTACTTGCCTGCCAGTCGACTCAAACGTGCGTTTGACATCGTGCATAGGTTAGCTTACCCAAATGGTCGCGTAACCGCTCGTCACCTCTGCGAGAAATTTCTCTGGCCGGGAATAAAAAACGACGCCAGTCGCTGGGCGAGGGAATGTTTTCCCTGCCAGCAATTCAAAGTGTAGCGACATAGGCTTATTGAGCCTAAACACATCAATATTCTCGATAGTCCCTTCAACCATGTGCGCATCAACCTCACCGAGCTCCCACCGGCAAAAAGCCGTCGATACTGACTAACCATGATTGACCGATTTCCTCGGTGGCGAGTTGCAGTTCCGCTTCGGAACAAGGAAGCCGAAACATGTGCTACCGCTTTCATTGAGCATTGGATTGCACAATTCGGCATACCATTGACTATCACGACTGATCAGGGAAGTCAATTTGAATCTTGCCTCTTCTCAGCACTTGCTCGCATGGTAGGCGCGAATAAGATCCACACCACGCCGTATTGTCTTCAATCTAATGCATTCATTGAAAGATGGCACAGGACGGTCAAGCCGCCCTTAATGTGCAACACGCCGACACCCTGGCCGGAGCGGCTTCCTTCAGTATTACTGGGACTTCGGACGTGCATTAAGGAAGGCATCAATGCCTCACCAGTTTAGCTTCTTTATCGCACCGAATTACACATTCCAAGCGAGTTCTTTCTTATGAACGCTCTACCTGCAAACCCGAACTTCTACCTCCAACTCTTCCGGGACCCCATCCGGCAAATCCGTCCATCGCCAACACCGCATCACAAAACATCACACTGCTTCATCCTGAAGGACCTATACAACAGCCCGCACGTCTTCCTCAGGGCGGATGTTGATCTCTAGACCCTCCCTACTCTGGTTCTCACGAAGTTATGGACCGACTGGATGATCGGGTGTTAATCGTACGAATCAATTGACGTCGACAAAACAATTTCCGTCGACTGCCTCAAGCTGATATTCATTGCGAAAACAGACCAAAACGAGACCAACGGAATCCTCAGAAAATCGGTCAGCCACCATGGACCAACGAACAAACACTTACGCTTCAATTACCAAAACAAAAGGTGATGTTCCCTTCCTTACAGATTTTAAAGGATGAACAAAAGAGGAAAATAAAAAGACAAGAAGAAAGGTTGCAATTAAAGTTAAATATAAAAGATATACCTACAGAATATACTGCTGCTGAAATATAAATCTATACAAGTTCTACAGCTCATGGCATAAACTACAGTCCAGAGGTGGAAGTGAGTGATATTACCGCATTACCTTCAACTTCTGAAATACAAATTTGCACAAGTCCTGCAGCACATGACATAAATTACGCTCTGAAAATGGAAATGAGTAATATTACTGCATCATCATCAACTTCTGTAAAACAAATCTGTACAAGTTCCACAGTACATGACATAAACTACACTCTGGAAGTATAAATACATGATATTATTCGCTTCACCTTAAACTTCACATGAATTGCCGTCAACTTCTACTTCTACGTTTTCTCGTGAAGTAGGCACTCAAAAAGATTATCAATTCTACAGCATACAAACATTTATGAAAAATGTTGTAATATTTCAAAACTATCGAATTTTACACTGGATTTTTGTTGTGTGAGAAATCTTAGTTTCTATTCTCTACCTTGTGCCCGGAGGTTTATTCTATAAAATATAGGTGGAGTAATGTTTTACATTTAAACATAGAGGATCAATCTTTTTCTCACTTTGATCAAATTAAGAAAGCACAAGCAGAACTTCGAATTGGCAGTGCTTTTTGATATTATCCACGCATCAGGGGCTAATATTTTTGTTACATGGATCAATTTCATCCTCCAAATTTGGAGTACATCAAATTTGGCAGAGTAAAGATTTAGTGCTATATTATATGCCTGAAGGAGTTAAAAAAGATTACCTCGGTACAAGCGTCATTGTGGATAGCACCGAAGTTCCTGTGCGAAATCAACAAATCCAGTAGTTCAGTACGTTACGTGAAGTTCTTGTAAAAACCGATCCACTGTCAAATTTGAATTTGGAGCTACTGTTAAGGTAGTCCTATCGTTACAGCGCTTCTATTAGTTCTCACTGAAAATTCGCAGAAGCGTTCTTTGATGTAATATGTATATGTGTGTAAAATTTCAGAGGCCTTTATCGACTCAAACATCACGATATTTATTCTTGAAAATCGTCATTTTTCGCAATCTCACATAGAGCCCGTGCTTAATATCGCAACATTATACAGCGAGTATCTCGATCATTTGGTCGATGAAGCCTGTTGAAATTTTGCACATATTTTTATGTGATATCAAAAAGCTTCGATTAGTTTTTATAACATATCTTATGGAAAAAATTCATGGTTTTGTTTATTATATAACAAATAAACTTTCCGTAGGATCAATTTGAATTTTTATTATGTTGTTCTTTCGTCGATTTGCAACAACTTTTCTTAATTAACTTTAACGCTTGGTCCACTTCCAATGTGAGAAAAAACGGGAATACAATTTTAATCCCCCACCCAACGATAGAACTACCTCAATGGTTTACTGACAATGAGTCAGTGTTCCGATGCATATGGCGGTAGTACATGCGACAGACAAATCGTAGAACACAGTTATTTGTTGGACAAGTGCGAAAGTGGAGACAGTGTCATGGCTGATCGTGGATTTAATGTGCAAGATATTTTTGCACACTAACTACTAGTGTGCAAAAATAGAAGAAACTAAGTCAGCGTTTCAATTGGTCCAAACTTATTAAAGACCAATAGAGAAATTGCTTCGAGGGAAGATGCCATAAAAATACACTCGTTAATTTTGCATCAATTTAGTGCACCTGCTTTTTCATCCATGATCAAATGTGCGCGGTTTGCATCAAGATTAATTGAAGAAAGGCCAATTTCTTTGAATGTGAACGAGCAGTGTTTTCCGGCATCGCTCCCCTTAACATACCAGATAAGGTTAACTACGGCTAAGGAACATTCGTCATCATGTGATTACTTTAGTTTCTAATATTAACCACAATTTTCTTTCATTATGCCGAGTTGCACATTTGGTTTGAAACTCAAACGTCATAACAGATAATAACTGATCCCCCTTGCAATAAATCCCTATAAAAAAAAAAATCAGAATTAAAACACCCACAATTTTTTACAAGTAACTGAACTAATTAATCAATTTACAAACCGCCAATGTCATCAAAAATATTTATGATAAACTTTTTACCATAATCAACATTAGGTCTACGGAGTTTACTCTCGTTTTATTATAATATCTATCCTTTAATGTAGGCCCGAGGCAACAAGACTATTGATTCTCGCCACAATCAATACCGAACAAGTTTATCCCTTACTTCAGCCTATTTCTGTGGAAAGTTTCAACGTGATGGCTTAGAAAATGCGAAAGCTAGACCTTACCAACCGCAATTTTTTTGGAAAAATTACAAGTTGGTTAGGATTATTGAAATCGCATGGTTCAAAACTCTTAAATTGCTTGGGCAAAACGTAATGGAATCAAGCGGGGCGTACTGTTCTACATACATGGCACAACTCCAGTGTTATGATCTGCTAGATTCATTAAAGGATTCGGATGCGTAAACACCCCTGACTTCTCTTTTTGAGTCATAGCAATTAAGTACTTTATACAAAGCCGGATGTTTTGCCCAAATATTACTACAATATCGGTGCGACGAGATTTTCTACTAGGACGGCCCAGTTATTTTTAACTAGACCGATAATCCGTTTCGAAGATGTAAAATATTATATTAGGAAATGTACGACTTACTTTCGATGGTCGTGTTATGCATGCCGGTGATTTGACGGAAGTCGATACGATATAATGATGGCCCTTGGAGATTCGGCGAAGAACAAGAGGAGTAGGGAGGGGGGCTAAAAGTTACTGGTTACTGTTCCGATTGAAATAGCTCCAAGAGGAAGAGATATAAAAAATATTTTATAAATGCGTATTGAAACAAAACGCTACACCGCAACGACGACAGCTATCTTACGATTAGTTAGGCTAGTGACGCCCAGTATATCGGAAAGTGAGTAACTATATATGTCGCTGATCCACATAAATAAATATGGAAAAACGCAAGTTCGTAGTGAATGTTTGATCGCTTAAGATATTTCTACTCATAAATTCAAATGTTTAACGAACAAAAATTTGTGAAAAATATATTTTAGATTAACGTGAATTTAAGAGAACTGGACAAGGCGGTTATTTTGATGGGTTTCTACCCGATCAAAAAGTTATCCATGTTAACAGCTCTGAAGATGTATCCAGTGACCGGTATACAAGTTGTAAACATGAAGTCGGCAAGACCGGCAACAGAGTCATCATGGATTTGAAAAAAGACGCATAGGTAGTTTTTCTACTATCCAGAATGACTGCACCGATTCTAGAGAACGACGATTTGGTCCAGGAAATGTTTCGTGCGTGTCATCAAAACGGACTGGGGTTACGCCCTCATGAAATTGCATATAATCAGATTAAATTTATTTAATGGCCATAATCATGCGAAAAAAATGTAACTCGGTTCCGATTTTTTGGATGAAAAATTGTATAAAACACGTGTTTGCATTAGTATTCTTTTTTTATTTATGGGAGGAAATACCCACTTTTCGTTGAATGAAATATAAGAATGATTATTTTGAATGCATTTGATCGCGTGGGAGGAGTGATGGTCGGAGAGGATCGTCACGGGCCCGCTGTTATTATCATTTGTGAATAATCGGGGTAATCGAAAAATAATAATGCCTTTTTAAATTTTATACATTCAATAGTGTTATACGCAGAGTATAAATTTTGCATTTATTGTATATATGCACGTTTTATCATCAGTTCTCTGATGAGCAAATCGTAGCCGAAGTCGGTTACTTCCCAAGGGGCACACGCTAACTGAATTTTTTATAAACATCCGTGTATGTCCGTGTATCCACCATGTGTACGTTTATATAGTCCTGCAACATTGTTAATTTACTAAACTTCACTACTTTTACGAATCGGAAGAACGATTTCGAATACTGCACAGTTATTTCATGATTATCAATACTTTGAATAAGTAGGAGAGGTTGCTTAAGATATTCTCTGTATAGCAAAATATAGTCAGAACCGTTGTAAGAACGCACACTTATAATTCATTTATCAACATAAATAACACTATCACCTTTTTAGTTTTATTTCTTATTTTCCCTGGAAATGTTTTGGAAAATGTTCCTAGGTTGCGTTATTTATAGACGACCAACTACTTAAATTATATATACATGAATTTAATGATTGGTTTTAACTCGAAATATTTCTTAATCATGGAGGCACAGTTACCCCACGTCACTCCGACGGCTGCCATAATTGTTAGGGACGACTGTATGTTACATACCAATGGGTTTGAACTCCTCGCTCTTCTCAGCGAAGAATATATCGCGGAACCTTTGAAATGTATATGGGCACTAACGTTGATCCAGATATACGCATACTATATGTTCATTTACGTCGAGATTTCCTACTGCTCTGCCTGTGACGCAACAGCGATGCGTTATAACACGTCCCACATAAAAAATGTACACAGTGGACGCTCATGACACTCACCACTATATATACTATATATGAAGATCGACGAAGTGTTTAAGGAGCAGCGCCGAAGGTATCAAAGAAACAGTAATCGAAACAAATTCCATTATTAATGTAACCATGAGAACTGTTCGATATGAGTGTATCGAGGTACGGAGGCACAAAAAATGATGATCCGCTGGTCAATCACATCATTCCGTCCCGAGCCCATTTAATTTTAGGAACTGTTGAAATTAAATATTGGTTCGCAATATGAAAGAATATTCATCTGTCACTCGGCCATTAAATAAATAATACAATTAGCGAATGTTCTGTATCCCATACTTTACCTACCCTCTCGCGAATGACCACACGCAGTATTCGAGACAATCCCCACAATGGAGCCTGGTGTGTATGTATGGATGTATGCGTATGACGTGTCCGCGTGAACTAACGCGCGTTGATCCAGAACCCGCCTTGCTGATCTATTAACTGCGTTTTCCCATAACTGGGCACCATTTCAGAGAACTGTCCGTGATCAACGGGATAGCGATGCAGAATACAGTTGGTATTCTCACCTCGCAAACCAAGCTTGCAGATCATTGTTGCAGACCTCTCGAAACTATAAAACTTTTGTGGACAACATTTTTCTTAGGGTCTCAATTTCTCGGTTTATTTCTTTCAATAAATACAAATGGAGCAGTCTATATATCTAGTGTTGCAGGGTACATATCGTATCGAGAAACCTCGTGGAATGAAATCGCAAGCGGGAATGGTTAAAAGACCGGATGAGGTTTCAGTATTACGTCGATATATAGATACCTGCGTGTCTCTTATATGGCACTCGATATCACATGCAATTCAATCGTCGCACGGGGCCAATTAGCTTTAGAAGTCGACGACCTCGAAGGAAACAATGGATACGCGCAGGTGCTATGGACCATCCGTGTTTGACCACGAACATTCCTTCCGAGTACATACCTTCGTTGGTTACCGTCTATATTTTTACCTTTCATATATATATCCACATAGCATAGCGGGCAGGTGTCTCATGCAGCCGTATAAAGTTTCCCCAGTTGGTTGGGTCGTCTAGATTGCCCCTTCTGCCTCCTCTGTTCCAAGCGTCGGTACGAAATACGATAATACGTATAGGTATAGGGGAGCCTCTAACTTAATTAAGGCCGACAAGGCTAACCGGCGTATAGGGAATGCCCGTGATCATCCGTTACCGAAGCACACCTACAGATACACGATGGTGACAATGCATGCATACCATTGCGGATTAAACGGTGAAAACGAACAGAACAGATTTCTGAATAATTGGTGAGAACACCATATCAGCTGGAAAAATATAAGTCATTTTTAAAGTTTTGATTTTTGATAAAAAAAAATCAGTTCAACGATAGAAATTTGAACCTGCCATGTGGCAATATAATTCCTATAGGAAACTATCGTAGCAAGAAAGAAATGCTTTTTAGCGAGATGGTGAAATGAGAAATAGGCTTGAATAAATTCATTTTCTCCAGCAAATATCTACACAAATTGAACGAGACGCAAAATCCCTAATAATTAAAAAAAAATCCACAAATAATTGTTCTAAACAACTATACATTCAAGTAGCCCAGAGGTCTGCTGTCAGTACAGTAACTCACGTACTAATCGTAAGTGCATGTTGAAGCTAGATCGATGTTATATTCGGAAAAGCGTTCGTAGCGTGAAATGTATTTGACGAAATGTTATAAAATGTTCGTCCTCCGTCCCTCTTCGACAATATTCGGCAATGTGAGGGCTGACCACTCATGAATTCTGCAGTAAATGCTCACTATTAACTACCTGCATAACGAATTAAGGATGATTCCATACTCGAGTAAATATTGTCTGTTGCACCGTTATTACATCAACATCTTCTAAAGGTCATAATAATATCCACTTACTGCATTATCGAGTATAACTCGTAGTAATAGGATGGAATGTAAAAAAAGCAATTTTGAAAGTCGTAAAGCAACTTGTAATTGTAAGTGAGGAAGTAATACGGAAGATGCTAGAATCGTCGTCCTACGCAATAATAAGGATGAGATGCGAGTAAGATTTTCGTTTCTTTCCTTTTCGGTCTGAAGTTAGCCGAGCGGTGCGCCTATGGCATATAGGTACTATGATGCCCCCCCTCGCTCCTTCTTATTCGTCATGCAAGGAGTTCGTTAAGCGGAGACCGCATGCTTGGAAAACGTCAACAAGTCGTCACAATGTCAAACGTGTGGATAGAGTGTTTGGCTTGGTTTGCATAGGTTCGCCAACACTTGTAGCCGATCTCCAAGTGCCCGTGCACAACAGTTGACAGGGATACCAAACTACTGATCATATCCTAATCAGGATATGGCAGGGATGCACCAAAACAGGTGTCCCTCCAGGAATCCAGATGGTTTCCGCATCGGAAGAAATTTACGTCAGTGACAAGATTTCCAAACAATGACACCACTGTACTTTCGGGGCATGCGAATGATATCCTGATCAGGATATGGCAGGGATGCCCCAAAACGGGTACACCTACAGGAACCAGATATTTTCCACATCGGAAAAAATTTGCGTGGGTGACGATATTTCGAAACCATGGCGCCCCTGTACTTCGGGGTATACCGACTGAATCTTAATACGAAGCCTGTGGTGAGCGTAGATTTTATGACCAATATGAATATATATATAGATATAGTAGTAGTACCTACCGATGGCCATGCACCACCTACCGGTCACGACCGATAGGTGGCGTATGGTCATCCCGCTTCTCACAAACGAACCATGCGTCTACTGGCATTATACATGCGTTATACTGTTCAAAAGAGTATTAAATTTCCTCTGGAACGTGCTGCAAAGAATTAACTCACACTCCAATAAGTGTGCTATACAATTCTTGGATCGTACAATTACATACATTTTTTTCATATACATACTTATTATTTTCTCAGTCCATCCTGCTACTTTTAATTTATTTCCTTGAAGTTACGGGTAGAAGCTAGTATTTAATAAGTGATTTCAGCAATTCATTATTCTTACGTGATTTGATCGGGATGCCGGCTCGAATCCAGTTAGAGTCATTAACGGATTTGGATCGGGATTCCTAATGGAATCCAGTTTACGGATCTTACATTTAGTTCTCAAATCCGATCCGATATCAGACTAGATCCCGATGAGGAGCCTGGGATACAACTCAGAATCCAGCTGCATACCTGCCAAAATTTCTGCACGGAGGTCGGTTTTTTGTCACAAATTAAAGGGAATTTGCCGCAAGCGCTTGCAACGCATTCACATATTTGTGCGCACTCACACATTTGTAAACATTCGGAGTTTATGGCATGTACCAAGAGTGCAGTTCTGGTATTAGATTTGTCCGCCAACACACGAAAACGTGAAGCGTTGAAAATGGCGGGACCTGCGGCTGTGCTATCAAATCTAGTATGGTGCCGAGTGTAATGTGAGAAAGGGTGTATTTGACATTTTTATAAAAAAGTGAATTTTCTTACGAAATTGTGCATTATTTATTAAATAAATTTTGGAAACGTTCATAGTAACATTCATCGGTACATAAGACAATTATTCCTTCAATCGAAAAAAAACATGGAGAAAGATATATGTCCACTATAAATCTAGCGGCATTAAATGCAGAATAAATAAAAATGAAAAAAGAAATTGTAAATAAAAACATCAAATCTGAATTTTTTGAGAAATTGAGATTCTTTTCTAAAAAAAAAAATGAAAAATTTCATAGAGTAAAATGTCATGACTTAAAACATAAAATTGATTGATTTTTTCATTTTCTTTCTTTTAAAACATAAAAAAAATAAACATTTTTTTTATGTTTTTCTGAAAAGCACGTTTAAAACCGAAAAATTTGGAAAAAAACGTCTCGATTAACCAGTTTTTGAAAAACTCATAAGTGTTTGAAAGTGGTTGAAAAATAAAAAGACGTTCTTTTTTTAATATTCATACCTTCTTTCGGTTGAGTAAACAAATTTGAAAATATTCACACGAATGTTTTTAGTGGGGTAATGGGGTATTAAAACATATAAAATTTTCAGTACAATAAAAAATGGTAGGATTAAAAAGTGGTCAAAACCATATGGAATCAATCATATATATAAAGTAAAAAACACATAACACACGGGACTCGATCCAGCGATTCGGATGCCAACCACTCGACCACCGCTTTTTCCAATTCACGTCGCAATAAATCTTCTCTTGTACAGGTTATATCGAAGCGTTATCACATGAAAACCTAGTCCCGATATGTTTCGTGCGAAATGAAAAATAGCTGGTACATCGAGATGTTCGCATTCCGGAAGCTAAGCTTCCGAAGACATCTGATCGCCGCCGAGGACCCTCGACAGCGGGCCTCTTTGTTGTACCATCACTGATGCCCAATACTTCTCTCTCTCTCTCCCTCTCTCTCTGTGTGGCATCTATCAGCTGCGCCGTGCGACACTGCACAGAGCATCGACGTGTGCGAGTGTCTTCGTGACCGTCGTACACTAAACCAGCGAAGGCCCTACATGCGCTGTGAGTAAGACAGAGGTGATAGTCTCTCTGTGTCTACACAGTGGCGCGGGCTTAAAAATTCTGCGTCTCGCACCGCGTCTTAAAATAATTAATAACGTGTAAACGGTGATAGTGACGAGAAACTTTCAAGGAACTTTATTCTTTGTTATAAAGTAGGGATTTTAAATATTTAGACTGAAATTTTTTTCATTCATGGGAACACGCAAAAAAAGCCGCTTTAAATATTGAAAATCCGATAAAATGGATGTAAATAATGATAAAATTTTGTTTTTTTCTAAAATTTAAAAACAAACCATTCTACAAATAACTGCAGTATTAAAAACATGATTTTTAAGATAGTTGATTTGTTATAGATTTTTTAATGTGGCGCGGCGTGTCGAAAAAAACGCGCGCCGCAACAAAAACATTGCACAATTTTTACCACCCCCATTTTATAAATAGCCTACGGCTATCGTGGACTTTTTTGTGCGAAATGAAATTATCTAACATCATGTAGTGGAATTTTCTGGGAAAGTGGAAAGTTACAGCCGTGGGAGATGAAAACCACGCCCATGCTCCATTTTTTTAGTTTTTAATTTTTTCTCGTAAACGTACCATTTCCTCGCAAATTTCCAAGACGAAAAAAGTTGTTTAAAATTCAAAATTACATACACCCTACTTTTGTCTAGGACTTGCCAGCCCGATCAAGGTTGGACGACTCCAATCGTTGGTTTGACTGGTCTACTTGGGGTAAAATTCAAATTGTATCTTTATTTGGTGCCTTTGTACATCGTTTGCGAGAATGATGAGTTTGATTTGGTCTCTTCGTTATTAAGTGTGGTTGCTCGATGGCCTTCCTCCAAAGGTGGCCGCGGCGTAGTCGGTCCTCCTTGGCCGTATGGCGTTGTCGAATTTTCCACTGCGACCTGTCCTTCTGATCGATGGTCTTCCTACAGTAGATCCAAAATGGCGGCTATTTCGCAGTCACCTGTGTAGCGTGGTGATCCGTCTACCATTCTCGACTTGAGGATAGACGACGTTTTGTCTTTCAGGTTTCTACCTTTACTCATGATTCAGTTGACTTTCTACCAGTCCTGTGTACTTATTCAACGCATAAAACGGGTGAAACAAACAATGGCTTTCAAGAATATACGCATTTCAAAGGTAACTTTGATCTCATTTTGATCCGTCCAAAATAGCCACATAATTTTTTTCAATCTCACCCTCTACTTATGCAGTTCTGTACTACTGATTACTTGTGAGAACGCCGACATCCATCTGCGTGGCGTTGGGTGAACTAGAGAGTCCTCGCGGCACCCCCGTTTCGCCCCGGAGTGGGGACAGTGAGTCTGCTGCTCCATTTCAATATATATGTATAATATATACACCCAGATGTCTGCAAATAGAATAATTTCTTTCCTTCAAGAATTATATTATTTTTTCAAGAAATTTTACAAATTGCAATTCTTAATACACACATGACGGAAGCTGTGAGATCAGTTGGTGCGATTCGACCGCTTTCGCTTCGTCTCATACCCTCCGAGGAGACGTGCGAGGAAAACGCGGACGGCTGCATATCGCTACGAGGCCTTGGCACTTTGCTCGTCTTGGCATACTGGAGCTTCATAGCATACCCACGCCATGCCATCTAGCGGTAGTCAGCGGTGGCTTTTGCTACAAAGTCTGCACTACCGCGGCAAACACGAAGCCGTCGGAATTTTTTTCTGACTAACACCGCCTCTTGAGATGGAGCCTATGTATACACACCGAATTCAGACGACTACAGAACGGATATGCCTGTCCTTAAATTGAAGCGAGTTTTGAGTACCCCGAAGATAGTTTAGTATCCCAAGCACTGGCGTCGCTAGCGTCGCTACAAGAATGTGTTAGGTCACACGAACACGTTTCCGTATACCTCACACTATCTCATGGCTCGCTTTGTCTCCTCTTTCACCAATCACGGACGAACAAGTGCTCTTTCTCGCTTTCTCTAATGCGGGCATACAGTAGGGTACCTGTGCCGTCTCTCTCGTTTTCTGACGATTAGAGACAGCAGAACATTCGCATTCTCGTGACTTCGCCTACAGGGCGTATACAATCCCGAGTGACGTCACAAACGTCGACCGCTGCGTCGCCAACTGGTAGTTTCTGGCGGAACAAACTTTGCTTCAATCGCAGCATGGGCATATTCCCTCTGCAGTCGTCTAAATTCGTTGGTATACGCTACAATGAATAGTTTTCATGTTATCAAAGTCAGATAAACCAGTGCAACAAGAATTGTTGCGCGATCAAGATTTTTGGCGATACCTTCGTTGCAACTTGATACCGGGGTACTTTACAATTTAAGACATTATTATTTTGTTATATCAGTGAAAGAAACATGACCGACCTACCATTTGATCAGAAGATCTCACTCTTGATAAGCTTGGACCAGATTTAATTGCTAAGCTTGTAACGCAATTAATTATTAACGGTGTACGATAATTGAATTAAATAAAACAACATTACGTAGAATTCCATACTGTCCCGAATGGAGCGGCGACTGTTTAATCGTTGCACTTCAAATCGCTGAGAGACGAGGTTATTCTTTGTTAGTGAAATAATGTCTAGAAACATCAAATTACCAAAGAGTTAAATGCACCTAAAAAAACCTTAATGCACTTTCTCTATGTGCTAGATGAACACCGCATAGTGTAGATAACTAATTTGCAGACGCATCCGGAAGGTAGATCCGTTCGCGAACCTACCTTTTGTTCTACTAACGAACCTACCGGAAGTTATTACTGGTAGTAATAAAAACGAAAACAATGTTTGTCAATAAAAAATGGACATTGTTTCAATTCAATTCGACTTTTAGTTTTTATTATGTCAAACCTTGCCTGACCTCGAATGATCTTATATCATAGGCCATTGAGTTCGTCTCAACATTGGTATTCGTAATGTGAGAAAAATTGTATTGTTCGAATTTGAAATGTCGAACTCAGTCTTGTCACCTCTACCGCAAACAAAAAATCATAGTCTTACGCGATGGCTTTCTTTGTAGAGTAGAACTTTTATTCAAGAATTGTTACCGCATCATCCGGGGATGGAAGTCTTTGCCTAAATATTACTACAAGATCAGTGGAGAGGCTTCTACTAGGACGAAACCGTCCTTTTTGGCTAACAGTTTTCAATCGTCAGTTACGGCTATGCAAAAGATTATTCGAGGAAATGTTCGACTGTTTCTTCTTCTGGGCGTATGATAATGGTGGTCCAATGAAACTTGATGTGATGCGATCTAAGGTCTCGGGGACTCGGTGAAAACTGGGAGGAGTACTTTCGACACGAGTTCGTTTATCAGATTTGTATTCTTGCAATACAATTTACTGATTCTAATAATACTGTTGCAATATACGAGTTTTACACCAGTATTCATAGTCGGTCCTTGAGGAATAAGGATCCCTTGTTCCTCACTTCGCTTTTCATAAACGTTCCTTGGTCAAACGAAAAACCTTATTTGCTTCCTTATCTTAAGGGAGATATAAAGCTTCCTTGAGGAAGCAATTCAGCGGCATTGCTCCAAATACCCACTAGAGGCGCTTCGGTGTGCCACTGTTTCCTAATTTTTCATCTCAAGCGACGCGTACTTCTGATCAAATATATCCCCTAAACTACGATTAACTACGGGCGGCTTCTACCTGCCCGATTTTATGACCCAATGAATCAATGCCGCACTGACTGTTATTTGTGGTGTGTAAAAATCAATGCGGCCAAATTGAAATAAAAAGCGGGCGCTTGGAAACGTATTACTAAAAAATTCGTGAGCGAAGGTTGTGCGCCCCGATCATCCAAGCAGTTGAAAAAATGCTAGAACAATATGAAACAGCGGTAGGTAATGGATTCTTTATTTCACGCCGCCAAACATAAAACAAATTTTAGAAGCGCCACGGAAAATGAGTAGCAAACATCATAAAATGGTTTCGCTACCCGTAGGTCACTAAAATTCTTATAATACCGCTCCCTTCTCGGAGGAAGGTTTGATGGTTCTGTATGAAATAAAGGGGCCTCGAAGGAATCCTCGACCAAGGCCTCCTCAATTCTCAAGGTAAGGCTAGACTACGAATACGAGGATTATGCCCGTATTCATAGTCGCTCCTTGAGGAATAAGGCTTCCTTGTTCCTCACTTGGCGTTTCATAAACGTTCCTTGCCCAAACGAGGCACCTTATTGCCTTCCTTATCTTATTCATAGTCCTTCTGTGAGGAACAAGAATCCCTTGTTCCTCATTTCGCGTTTCATAGACCTCCGTCGGCATAACAAGGAGCTTTCTTGGTCTCCTTCTTTCAAGGGAGGTTCCGAGCTTCCTCGAGGAAGCCTTCGGTACCGTGATTAGCTGTTTCGTTTCATACAGCTAATCACAGCCAACGCTTGCGCTTGCGCTTGGCATCGATGGAGTTGTGACCTTTATAGCACAGAGATGACAGCTAGTCTACAAGTTAACCTTAAAAACAATTTAAAGAAGCGCCATGTGAAGTGAGTAGCAAACATTATAAAATGCTTTCGCCACCGGCAGGTCACTAAAATCCCTATAAAACTGCTTCCTTCACGGAGGAAGGTTTGAGGCTTCTCTATAAAACAAGTGGGCCTCCAAGATTTAAAGCGTTCTCGACGGAGGCGTTCTTAATTCTCAAGGTAAGGAACGACTATGAATACGGGTATTAGTATCGATGAGACAATCTTTCGTGTTTAGATGTATTGTATATTAACACAGTCGAGAATACTCCGTAGATTCTTGTTGGGCTATCGATAGGGCAACGTCAATGATCGGTTAACCGATGACTAGCAACGGTTTACTGATGAAGATAACTGAACTAAACTATGAAACTGAACATAACTGATTTTAGTTAGAAACGGTTGTCGTCTTTTATGCCTCTATTATGTTTCTAGGCGATTAGAGGAAAGGAGAGGGGTCTATATTTTAATTACGCGATTGCGTATCCTTCTTATTGTTAGATTTCCGAAAGAATTTGATTGATTACTGAGTACGGAATCTAAGAGTTAATTAACAGGAGCTAAAACGAATATCACGGAAGTGGGAAATCTAGTTAAGTGGGTGCAGTATTGGTCGAGAGGTAAGTTCCTAATGTAAGATTGTAACACAGGCAGTTATATATAAGTATTCATGGTACTACCTAACGCGGAGGCACGAAGAACATCTACGATTTCATGCCGATACCTATGGTACATCAAGTACGAAATCCGCTAAGAGCAACCGTGATAACGGTGAAGTCGTAAGATCTGACTAACACGATATCTGTTGTTGCGAATAGACGAGATATCAGCAGATCACGCGAAGTTAAATCGGATTTTGAAAACACGAATGCGTAGATGACGTATTTTACAATACGAGAGTAATTCCAAAAAGAGAAACTATAACCACGAAGGTGTAATGAAACTGTGATGTACCATACTACTCATACTACATTGCAAACATTTCCTTGATTCTCATTGCTACGTACTATCGTGCACTGTACTTTGTGTGTTATTACTATTGTTGGTAGAGTTTGCCAATTTCGAAAGCCCATCCTTGCTTCTATCGGTTCACTTGCTAGAACTTCTCGTGTGGGCTATTTCGGAAAACGTGCAGGTTTCAATAAGACCTTATCCGACTCGTTTCGTGAGGTTACATACCACCCGTCCATAAAAAAGGCAGATGTAGGGAAGAACAGAATAGAACGGGCAAACTAAGCAAATAAATAACTCTCCTTGAACGTAACTAAAAGCGTACGCTTATTATTCATGGCAAAAAAAAGTAATGGTTTTACATCACGTCAAAAAACTATTTCATTTACGAAACGAGTCACGCTTTATATCCCATTATCTTTTTTTAATCCGAAAGTATTTTCTGCGGAAGAGTCTTTCTTCAAAATCGTCCTCGGCAAAATTTCGCCGCCGCCAATGACCGCAAAATATATTCAAAAGCGAGCACTCATTTTTCGTTAGCCTTATGTATAATTTTTTATATTTTGAAAACTAATGTTTTCTGTGCTGGGTTTTCGGAAAAAGATTCTCGGCAAGAACGATAAGTTATCTTCTAAGTACTATTGGATCTCTACCTGGACTTGTTTAATGCATAATTATTTAAGTTAAATACTCCGTCAGATTTGACTATCGTGCAGATAATTCGTCTGAATGATGTCAGATAAACTTATAAACTTGTTGTTTCTGTATAAAAACAATTTATAGTTGCAAACCTTTTCGACCGACGGAAGGAACTGGATCCATGAAACTTGACAAATTCTGACAAACGCCGACATTAGCGGAATCATTTTATTCTTTACAACGATAATTCGATCTCTGGACTAGAGCTAGTGTCTTAGGATACATCTTTATATACATATGTCCATCGTTTGAATTGCAATCATTAATGAGTACGTAGTCACAAAAGATGATGAAAGAATATGCCTTTCTTCAATCGATTGTCTTTATCCGCAATACAACAGTGTATTAACATATGTATATACGTACGTTTAGAGTACGTATTTGAAATTTAGAGGAAATTTCAACTAGCTTCGTGTTTCCCCATATTTTTACTTAAAATAAAAGTCCACGTTTGTAACCTGACCCATGTCGCAAACGACTACAGCGTAGCGCATATACATTTTTATACTTCTTATATATCGATATGAAACGTGTTGCAGATCCAAATCCCTATGTGTAATATTGTCGGATACGGTGGAGAGAACGATACGGCACCAACCCAAGTACGAACCATTAAATGTCTCCACGGACCAGCAGCTCTCTGGACACGGTTATGTAACACACATACTTTATATATATATAAGTAGTACGGGCCAGTGCATGCGAGCTGGATAACAAATTTCGCCTCTCCCACATTTCACTCATACCATGGATATTTTATTTCCACTGCAGAATTTTGAAATTTATGGTTGTTACGTATTATCTAAAATATATGATACTAGGGTAAGTCCGGGTACTATGGCCTAGGTGTCCAATATACTATAACCCACTGTTATTTCTTTGAAACTAACCAAGATTAGCGTAAAATAGACCTGTCACGTTTGTGGAAGTCCACCTCTCATCCCCTCGGTCAATTTGTTTATATTATTCCTTCGTAATTTTGTAGGCGAAGCCTCAATCTATAGTGTGGTGGCAATTTTTTACAGAAATTTCTCACTGGTTTTTAGTTTAGATCTTATTTGTAAAAAATATTCCTGCGGCCAATATAACCCACCGGGTAGAGGTCCATGTTTAATGTCTATGCTGTAGACTATGAGCACACGAACAATGCTTCAACATGCAACATAACGTGTGGATTATTGTTTGTATCGTTTGTTCCGATGGCCAATATGGCGAATGGCAATTATGACCAATCCCTAGGCCATAATACCCAATCGTCTTTAGATTTCAACGATTATTACCTATATTTTAATAAAACTTCTACTTCAGTTGTTCTTTGAAATTACATTACCTTAAACTTCTAATTATTGATTACTGCTAAGTTTAACTAGTGGCATTACCAAAATAACTGCTGGATCTCGTATAGTTCGAGTTGTATTCTCAAAAAGACTTGGGCATGGAGGGCGGGGTCATAACACCAGGACTTAACCTACTACTGGGTCCGACTACGTATACATTTATATATACGTTCATTTAATGTACCATACAATAATGGCCCAAACGTCATCTTTCTTTATTCGCACTTACGCATAACGCATAAAATCTTGTCGAGTGCCTGAACCCCGCAACGATGGAAATATCGAACTGCCAAGAACCTCGACATCCGAGCAAGAAACTCCAAGTGAGCAATTCTACCTACTGTAAAACTTTTAACACTGAAATATTCCTTTTTTGCTCCCACGCCCATAAAATACCTCAACCGATTCCGCCTTTTAATTAATATTTTTTGTCCGATTAAGAGACGAAGTAGCGTTTCAAGACAAATCAAATGCAATGAAAAACTACCAAGACGTTATTTTTGCTTTTTCTATTTTTGTTTGAATAGCGTTGACCACTATCGCCACCATCATTATCAGCGGTAGATGAACAGTACATAACGATCAACAGCCCATAGTATTGCGCACATAGATTGACTGATGCTCTGCACCACCTACCTACAAGTTGAGCAATGGTTCCTGATAGTCTTTTGTCCATTGACCGAACGAGTTAAAATAGTCGATAGACATCGCCTCCCTTAATTCACCTCCCTGTAGCTAACCCACCATTAACAATATAGTAATGAAAGTAAGAGTTTTTTTTGTTCCTTTTTGAAGATTGCTTATTCAATCCCCTTGACCGATCGGATTATTCGTTGGAATAACTTTATCATAAGCTCGATAGCAGCAATTCACAAATGAGAAAACATTCTTATATCGGCGGAAAACTTAAATATAGGGCAATGTGTTCTTTAACGGGCATAAAGAACGTGCAGAATATGTTGTTTTCGTGTATAAATATTTTAGTTTTGTAATGTTGTAAATTTTTTCTCTCTTTATTATTATCATCGCGTCGTACATATTTCAGACACATACATATTTCAGACACATACATA
>JAPYZT010001062.1:0-25257 GCA_030522965.1 Tryphoninae sp. A BG-2022a
CGAAGGCACGGTCGGGAAACTACGATCGCGCTCGGCTCTTTCCGAACATATCCGAGCGTCGCTCGCTCACGGACACGCGCCAGTATGATTGTGTACTGGACGCGTAAGAGACTAGAGAGGGGGTAAGTTTTACGCGCGATCTGGCTGCACTGGATACGTGTTCTCGTGGAAATTTAAACATCACCGTATGCAAACATAGATCGATACGTGTCGATCCGTGGCACGTCAATACGTTTCCAATGAGACAAGTACATTGTACTGATTCGCCAGAATTTTACGAAAAACACCTTAGCCATGCCACGATAGTAAGCGGTGCTGCGTTATCTTCGAGAGATAAGGCGGCGCACGGAATGATTTTAAGAAGGTATACTCATTATTTAGAAAGAGACACGCGCGCTTGCAAAACCCCCACCGCTGTCATAAACCATCATGATCTTGAAGTCGAGTCAGAACTGTTGTGTTTACCTACCGCCTCGAGCCGTGTGGCGCTTCGGGTCTCGAGCGTGGTCAGCTGCTATTGGTCGGAATTTCTCAACCAATCGTTACATTCCATCTGTCTGCCCCGGCGACTCTACACTTGGCAGCCGCATCTCGTTTTCCAAGCATTATCGGCTCGTACGTCGCACGAATGAGATCGTGTTTTATTTTACGTAGAATATAATTAATTGTGCGGAGTACAAATATACAAACCTACCGGCCGTCGAAATGCGCTCTATCAGCGGGTTTTTGATCCTTCTTGTGATCGGCGTCGCTTTTGCCGAGACTTTCTTCGAGGAGAAATTCCTTGACGGTGAGTAAAAAATTTGTATCGACAGTAAAACCCGAGCCATAGTGAGGAATCGAGAGAGAGAGAGAGAGAGAGAGAGAGAGAGAGAAATAGACCAACGTTGACGGTGTAAGTAAGACATACCCGTATAAAAACGACGAATATGTGTGTGAAACTTTTCGGGTTACCGGTCGAATTTTCTCTCTCGTTTCTTCATTCATTCTTCATCCTTGCATTCACCATACAAAATAGAGTATTTGTGCACCAACCACACCCTTAAAAAACGTTATACATGTCGGCACGAAAAAAATCGCCTAAAAGAAAAGAAAAGAAAGAAGACTCGTTGTGTGGACAATTCTCTCCATATTTTACCTAGCAACCAGCGATCCTCAAAAACGCGACAAACCTATTTCCGTGTGCATATGTATCGTTGATTTATGACAGCAGCATACATGCGAATGAATATATAATTTATGTATCGAGATCTCCACAATCCATTTGAATCCTGTAGATTATCTCAAAGGGAAAGCAGTATAATAACGTATCATAAAAAAATAAAATAGTCAATACGAGTGTTCCTATACAATCCGGTCCACAAGACGCTGTTTCCTAAAGTTTCTCGACCAGTTCTCAATACGGCGAAAACATAAAGCTGATTTTCATATCCAACGCTACGAACGACCTCCCTATCTCCTTTCCTTTGCCAGCACGTCATCGGACATTCGGCGATACAGACACATACGTACGACACCCTAAATGAACGATGGCTCGGTCACTCTCTCGCCGCGCCTCCGATCATGCGGTACGTTCCGGGATATCGTCCCGCTTACACAAGATTTTGGTGAAAACTATGTTTTTCTCGACGTTGATAATGGTTGATTGATCAATTAATAGTAATCTCGGGAGCGTAAGCAATTGATTCGAGTATATTGTAATATAAAAATTGGAAGACTTAGAATTTTTAACGGGTGAAAAAAGATTGCGTCGCCACGCGGTCAATTCCGGAAGTTCTATATAACGATGCTGCACCTCGTGGTTTGGGAATGGGACTTCTCATATTCTCATTAATTCGTCGCTTGCTACCTCGATTTTCGACTATGCAACGAGTTATTATATCTAATTCACATTATTCTCACTTTCAGACTCGTGGGAAAAAACGTGGGTTTACTCCGAACATCCTGGAAAGGAATTTGGCAAATTCGTTCGCAGTGCCGGAAAGTTCTGGAACGATGAGGAGAATGACAAAGGTACGTGCAATTGCAATTTTATTATTGAATGGATAACGTTATTTAATACTTAAGTGTGAAGAATTTACTATTTGAATTTTTTTCGTTAGATGTATTAGATAGTCTGATCTTTTTATTGTACGAAAATTACTTAATTGTGCAAGGTAAAATTTATTCAAAATGGTAAAATGAACAAGGTATTTAATTGAAGTTAAAAGGCGAATGCAGTTAAAAAAATATGGCATGATGATACGTCTCTAAAAAATTTAATCCTCTGAAGAATATCGTGATTGTTGCCACATTTGAACCGAGCCTAGAGTCACATGCTACTCAAAAAATTATGGGCGGTACGTGCTACAGGAACTCGGAGAGTAAAGAAGGTCTGGCTTATGCCCTGTGTTTGTAATTATACAGCTCAGGTACCTAGTCGAGGCACATTTTATTAGTTATGAATTCACATTCTTCTGATTCTTATTTTTTATTTAAAAAAGAAAGACATTTTGCCTTAGTGAAATTACATCATTTTAATAATATGTGTATGTTAATTCACTTACAGGTATTCAGACATCGCAAGACGCAAGGTTCTATGCCCTGAGTAGGAAATTCAAGCCTTTCAGCAATGAAGGCAAACCCCTAGTCATTCAGTTCACGGTCAAGCATGAGCAGAACATTGACTGTGGTGGTGGATATGTCAAAGTCTTCGATTGCAAGTTGGACCAAAAAGATATGCATGGAGAAAGCCCCTATCTTCTTATGTTTGGTAAGATAAAGAATCGATTATTTACAAATAAAGAATACCTGTATTTATATCGAGCCTAGAGTCACTGATTGTACCAAAAATGGTTTGTTAGTGCTATAGGAACTCGAAAAACAAAACTCTCACTTTATGCCCTGTTTTAGTTCTTATACTATTCTCAGGTACCCGTGAAGAAACATTCTTGATTATTATTTAAATATTTACCGTTTCATGAGACAAAGTGTCGATCATGATGTTAAACGCAAAGATTGAACATTTACTATATGAATGCCAAAATTTCCATGAAACTATCCTAATAGCTGTACATTTTGATTTTTGGATAAGATCCAAAAATTTCATGGCTCCCACAAAGAATTCACGCGTTTGTAGCTCTCAAATTTCTTTTGGCATTCGGCCAAATGCGAGTTTTCCCCACCATACCCATAAACTTAATTCGTTTCGTATACGATGTCGATCTACTCTACAAATTATCTCGTACAGGACCCGACATCTGTGGACCAGGCACGAAAAAGGTCCATGTGATTTTCGAATACAAGGGCACCAATCATCTGATCAAGAAAGATATCCGTTGTAAGGATGATATTTACACTCATCTCTACACTCTCATCGTCAACCCTGACAACACGTACAAGGTATATTCATTTTTCGCAAAATTTGAGAAATCTTAAGAACAATAACGGTCGTTTAATCGAACACAACGAGCCTCGAGTCACGTGCTCTTGACGATCTCTCGAAGGGCAAGTGCTGAAGGTACTCGAAGAGCAAAGATTGTCTCGCTTACGCATTGTAATGAAAAACGAAACTGTAACTTTTGTTATGCGTAATTCGCGAAGGCCAATAATAATTTAATATGATCAAAAATCTTTCGCGGATCCTTAATGCAATCAAGCCACGGGGACTAAAATGCAAATTCATTCGTCAGGTACTCATTGACAATGAAGTCGCTGAATCCGGTGAATTGGAAGAGGATTGGGACTTCCTGCCCCCGAAGACTATCAAGGACCCCGAACAGTCGAAACCGGCCGACTGGGACGACAGAGTTACAATTCCTGATCCCGATGACACGAAACCAGAAGACTGGGACAAGCCTGAACACATCCCTGACCCTGAGGCAAGCAAACCCGAAGATTGGGACGAGGAGATGGACGGTGAATGGGAACCGCCAATGATTGACAATCCCGAATACAAGGTAATTTTTTGTTTCTGTTATTTTCTTCATCGAAACTTCTGCAAGGTTTTCAGCACATCTTCCTAAAAAGCACCTGCATTGCTCTTTTTTGGTGATGAAGGACGTCAACGGAAGGAGAATAAATTCTTCACTGGGTGTGGGCATAGCGCATAAAGAACTTTGCACTTCAATCAGTGTTGACACAGTACAAACAAAAATATCGAAAAAATCTTTAAACGAAGTCGTCTATAGACATTTTATTTATTTTTCAAGAATTTTGTGTTAGACGTTTGTAAGACATATCTGTTCAATATTTGAACGATTTATGCCTGTTGCGACATTTTATATTCAATCGACGATTATTATTCTTTCAGGGCGCGTGGTCACCAAAAATGATCGACAACCCGAACTACAAGGGAGCGTGGGTGCATCCCCAAATTAACAATACTGCTTACAGTCCCGACCCTTACCTGTACAAACGCGACGAGATTTGCGCAATCGGTTTCGACCTCTGGCAGGTTAAGGCCGGCACGATCTTCGACAACGTCCTCATCACGGACGATCCCGTAGCCGCGTTCAAATTCGGCACAGATGTCTGGAAACCCACACTCGTAAGTTTTCTGATATTTCATATTTTTCTTTTCCAAATGATATGCCGCAATATGATGAAAAAAGCTTTTCCGACTATAATGAGTGATAAAACTGCTGGAATTCCTCGTTGCTGATAATAGGCCCGAATCAAATAAAATTCAAGTTGTATTCTGAAATTTCGTCTCTAATGTTGGCAAAAAAAATATTCGTTATTTACAGGAGGGTGAGAAGGCAATGAAAGAAGCTCAAGACGCAAAGGAGAAGGAGGAAAGAGACAAGGAAGCCAAGGAGAAGACCGACGAAGAGTATGACGAAGATGAAGCCGACGACGCTGTCGCCGAACCTGAGGTAAGCATATTTAAAAAGTCAACTATAGCAGATATTCTTGTATTATCTTCCAACTCGGGTTGGTTAATCAATATGTGATTAAATCGATCAAATATCAAGATGATTTGCTGTACGATATAATGAGAAAACATAAAGTACACGAAGCAACACATGTATAATCTCAAAAAGTAGGTAAAACACGCGACTAAAGTGTCATATTTTCAAAATTTATCAATCAGATCTAGCAATTATAGAAAAAGCGATTTATAATTGTTTTCTATTTTATTGTTTCGATGCTAGAAAAAGACTTATTTTATTCCAAATTACTGCAAAAATAACTGTACTTTTATGATGATAAAACCACTTCTGATAATCATGAGCAGATATTCTAGTGGAATTCCTCGTTACTGATGATCGCTTTAACTAATAATTCCTCGTATTACAAACGTCCGCAATTTTGCTAATTGTTTTTCTTTTACTTGTCTGATTACAGGAACACGACGAATTGTAAATACGCGTGTCGAACCAGGCAGCCATTCAGACTGTATTCCAGGAGCTGTTGGACTTTTCGAGACACGCACCAACAGGCACGAACACACAAAATACACATACAAAACTATACTCGCGCATGAAAGAGGAAAGAAACAAAATCCACTTCGCTCAAAGTTGCCTGGCGACCGACCGAGCCATCGAAATAATTCTCGGGCAACTTTTTTCGTCGTAGTCTTCGCTTTAACGTACAATAAGTCGATTTATCGTAATTTGATACGCGAATTTCAAGATCCGCGCTTCAATGGTCGTAGAGTTGACGATACGAATTTCGTTCGACACCCAAAAAGTGAAAAAGGAAAAAAAACAATAACATTAGCCGAATGTTTTGGCGAATTGGAATCGTATGCAAGAGAATGGGCACGAACGCCGTTTACGGCTCGTATTACCCCATGAGCATTTAATCCTAGTCTTTGACATCGCGATTATTCGTCATTTGGTGTGAACGAATGAGAATGTACGAGAGAGAAGATAAAACTACTGGTTCGTTACGACCATTCGCCGCCGACGTGTCGCGCAACTTTTTCACAGCTCCAAAAAAAGAAAGAAACTAAGTTGTTCCGTTTTTGTTTGTCAAGTGTTTTTATATGAAGGTAATTGATGAAGATAAAAAAAAGAAGTAATTTAATACCGCTACTATATATACATGAATATATAGATTATATTATAACGTCATTCTGCATACGGTGTACTTAGACGTGTATTCCGAAATCCCCTCCCCCTTTATCCGCGAATAATTGGCGTGGTCAAGTTGAGTGATGAGTGTTTGCAAATGACTGAGTGATAAAATGATTGATAAATTATATCAAAATAAAATGCCACCAATAACCACGATGTAATAAATGAATAAGACTTTTCTAGATGTGCTTGGGCCGTATTTCATCTTTGCACCCTATCATATCTTCCTCTCATTTCGTGATGATTTGAAAATGAAAATACAATCATTTATCAATTATTTTTTTTTTTTATTTGTTTTGTATAATTTACGAATTGGAATAATCACAATAAAATGGAAGATCTTTTATATGCGATCTTATCAGGTGGGACAATGGGCTCAGTCCGATCTATGTGCCGAGATTCGGTGGGTCGTGTGGGGAATTACATAGACATAGCCCAAATATGAAAATCAGTCATAGGCGAAGGTGATCAAATATTTTGCTTATAAGCTATTCTGTTCGCACGGATACAGATTTTTAAAAAGTGACTAGTAGTAAATGAACTGGAATGTGGCTTATTGCGGAGCAGGAGCAGCATAGAGTCCTTCATGAGCACCGAGCTGTTGGGTCAACCAGTCGAGGCCTTGGGTCGAACCAGCCGGGTCTGTAATAGAGGATGATCCTTGTATGTGCCATGCTCTGCCGCAACACAATTTTTGCAACGACAGAATGTCCGTGAGTTCCTCCACTGACGCACAATCACTGACATCCTGAAAAAAATGAAACGCTTAACCACGTGAAAATTTAAAATAAATAGGAAAATATTAGGACGTTAATAAATACCATGAGTCTTCTGATATTAATTGTCGGTTTTTAACGTAGCAAAAAACTTCGCTACGACCGATAAATCCTACCTGTTTATTAGCATAAATCAAAAACCAAGCGTCTTTGAGTTCGCGCTTGTTGACGATGTTTGACAATTCTCTTTGCGCTTCCTCAAAGCGAGACCTGTCGCTCGCATCGACTACGAATATAACCGCTTCAGTATTGTGGTAGTAATGCTTCCATAGGGATCTAAACTTATGTTGACCTCCAACGTCCCAGAACGTGAACATAAGGTTTTTATACTCCAGACTCTCGACGTTGAAGCCGATGGTGGGAATTGGTGGACCGGACAACATCATTCCTCTCATGGCCGAGAGAATGCTTGTTTTTCCTGCACCATCTAGGCCTAGTATAACGACCCGCATGTCTATCTTCGTACCGATGTACACCCTATTATCCTGCAATGATGTAAAGATAAATCACTTTTAAAAGATAGGAATGGCGATGCCGAGTTTTTCCTTCGGTCTACCCACCCTGCTAAATATGATAGGAATTGATGACTCCGGAGTTAGAAAATCTGGCCCGAGTTGAGCATAATGTAATTGCTTTTGTTCTAAAGCGGCCAGCACGTCTTTCACTTTTTGAGCGCTACTCAAAAGTTTCCAGTCCTCAGAGTCGAGTTTCGTTTCGTACTCGATACAAAGCCCGGCGACCTGAGACCTCGTTGCAGTAAGATCTTTCTGTTGCTGTCTCAACGCGTAGAGTCTACCATGTGTTTCCATGTCGACGCACGTTATTGCCACTTTTTCTTGTTCTGCTAACAATGTTCTTAGTTCTTCAAAATGCCGTCTCACCCTCTGTCTTGCATCCTCGATCGCCCAACCTTCCAATTCTTGTATAACCGTTTCTATATAACGAAAAGAAATGACGTGATGTTTATTCACAGATAAATAAGGAATATCTTCGTATTAAATAATTTTTAAATGTATAAATACAATCGTTTTAAGGTAGTTTTTCTTTTAAATTTGAAAGTGATTCAGTAACTTTTAATATTAACACAGAAAAATAGAAAAAAATTATTTTACGGTAATTGAAAGTTAGTGATTAAATTAGTAAAATTGCAAATCGATATTAATCAAATACTTGTCCGTTTGGATTAATGAATGCTGAAACTAGCAGAATTGAATCACTTTTTAAACATTCTAGATTTGTAACTCGTTACTTGATGCATTTTTCTGAGTTTTTACAGACTTTCATGTTTTATTACTTCCATATAAAATGGTACACCATCCCGAATTTACCATCCAATCCATATTTAAGATGATTTAAATGCGAAAACTACCTCAAAGCATTGAGTAATTTAAAAATTTATTTATAGTTAAAACTGTATTATAAGAATTACGCACCTATTCTGTGCGCTGTATCCGTCATACTTTCCATAAACTGGGTCATTTTCTGAAGCGCAGATACTATAGATTTTCTTACACTCTCTGCCTCCATCTCGACCAAAGCAGGCTAAAATTCATATAAAATATTACAGGCATATATAATCACCAATCATTCTCTCATTACTGAAATCGTAGTCTTAATACCTTGTGGGTGCTGTGACGTCCATAATCTTTGCACAGATAGCACATAAGTGCATTGTGACACCCCTCCTGAACACAAGTGAATTCAGCTATGTGAGTCGTGTGCGTAGGGCATTTAGGTTTTTCTCGTGGCTTTTCAGACAAAGGAACACGTCTATGTTTGCCCAGAGTCTTGGAAGAATGAGTTATGAGGTCACAAGGTTCGCAAAGATGAGTCACGCACACGGTGCAATAGAGAACTGCCATATGAGCCTCATCCTCATCACAAGGCTGAGTCGACTGCAATCTCTCTCTTTCAAGAGTCAATGTCTTTTTGCTGCTTGACTGTTCAAGCCTCTCGAGCAACTCGATCAGGGCAAAATTCTTCTTCAGAGAGCAAACACCGTCATCTTGTACTTCGGTTGGTTGTCTGTCGAATGGGCATAGTAAAAACTGTCCATCCAGCACAGATGGCTGAAGACGCAGAAGACAGGAGTGACATACGGTGTGACCACATTGCAAGAGACGAGGAACTTTTAATCCTTCCACAGAGAACACTTCCTCGCAAACGCGGCATTCTAAATCCTGATTGGAAATTTATATGCGTTATATGGGAATAAATTAGTGTGAGAGTGTAAGAAAGCAGATTTATTTCATACCTTGACTTCAAAGTTTCTATAACATAAAACAAATATCAGAGTGGTATCAAAGCATGCTAGGTATACTCCTCGTCAATTTTGAAGGCCTGTTGCATGTCATCGCAGACTTCTTGATCAATAAAAATAGCAGTGTGAGAAGCCAATTCAACAATAATATAATTACCAAACTTACTGATTCGTGTTCACCTATGTGAACTTACAGAAAGTCGTCATGATCAATAAGCATTTTCAATACAAAATGATTATCAAAACTTTGAGAAGCCTGTCGCTAATGACTTGCACGTCGCGAGTAAAATTCTATTACATTTAAAACAGGTTTTACATGCACTCAGACTTTAAAGGTAACACACAAGTATGTAAACTCAGCACCACTCCAGTATTTATTCTAAGTCGTCGAGAGTATTCTAAAGTGAAGACATGAATAAACTGTCATATTTCATCTTTTTATTAACTTGAAAGTTGACTTACATTAGCCTTGAGATTCGTTCGCAATGATTGTTTGAAAAATTTCGCCAAACGATCTGCCTCTTCTGTCATTACGAGTTTACGATCACCCCGATTACCTAACTCCCCGACCTAATTGTTGTTTTTTGATAATTACAAAACAGACGACGTGGTGATATGCGTCTAATTACAATCAGCTGTTTTGGACACTCAACATATACGCCGCCTGGTGGCGATTGCTAGTACCATTTACTAGAGTCGCGTCCGTAACTTTTCTTATCTATCAATGGTATTCGTTATTTTTATCTCACAAACAAATTATAAAACAGGGACCGCAAACCTCAATAAGTCGTCACAAATTCAAACGTGTGGCTAGAGTATTTGTTTTGATTTGCGTAGGTTTGCAAGCGCTTGTAGCCGATCCATGAGTGTCAGTTTGTTGTCACAAATCAAAGGGAATTTGTCGCAAGGGATGGCGACGCATTCACACGTCTGTGTGCACTCGCATGTTTGTAGAGATTTGGAGTTTGCGACAAGTGACAAGCGTGCGGTTCCGACATAAGGCTATCGAGAAAGAAACACTGGAATGCCCCGTCGGATAGAATTATGGTTTCCTACGCAGGTTGTTAGCATGGTAAATATTTTTTGGAGTAGAAGTAATTTTTAGGTTAAGAAATGGTATTCTCAACCTAACCCTGTCCAAGCCGATAGTAAAGTTGAAGAATATTTTTGTCGTGAAGCACCGCGCCTTGAAGCTTGCTGATTACAATCAGTGCCGATGAAATCGCAGGCTTTATCCCATATATGTACTTATTTTATCAATGAATAAGTCACGTATTTGATGTACTTTGCGCATGGCATTTAATTGTGAGGCAATAACGAGCGGTGGCTTCACCTGGCAAAGGTCAAATCATCAAGGATGATTCAAATGAGCATATTCATTATAATGGCAATAAATGATTGTTGAAAAAACGCTTCATTCACATAAAAATTCCCCCAACTGGTACATTTATGATTATATAAACGTATAAAAATTATCATCTTGATAAAATACGCGAATATTCGATTTAAAATAAATAAATGAAAATTCAAAAATTGTATGTATTTATGTACGTATATAAGAAGGTATGTTACTTTGGTGTGAGTAGAAAAGAATTATTTTCGCATTCAAACAAATTTTAACTTATAATTAGTCAAATGATCGATAAACGAGTACTATGAATACAAGTGCGAATGAATAACACTTGCAATGAATTGAACAACTGACGGAATTAAATACTACGTGTATATGCGAGCAGCCACGCCAATTGGGTCTGCGGAAATCTTACGTACTATTTCAGTAGTTTACTGTACAGTAAAGCTGGCATAACAATTACCATATGCGCACCATACGGATAACTTCAGACCGAAAAGAAAAGAAAATTAATTGTCATTAATTGTAAAGAAGTATAACTTCAAAAAGAAATAAAGAATAAGTCAAGTAGTCGTTACTATATTCTTCTCAGCGTTCCTTTTAGATCTAGTTACTAGAAAATTCTCAATTTATTGTAAACCCGTTTGAAACGGAAGATTTATTCCTATTTTCAAATTCACTTATCAATATTACGACAAAACTTGTCAAACGTTACCACGGTTTAAATTTATCTTTGAATTATCAGAAGATACCACATAACGATGATAATCTGGCATTATTGCTTGATAATTATAATCAACAAAATCGATGTTACAATTTAACTATATATTGTTTTGTACTTTCAAACAATGTTTTGATTATTATTGCTTCTTGATTGTGGCCCATCTAGATCGATTGTATAATAAAGATTAACTATTGAGTATTGAGATGACATAATTATTGAAAAACATTTGCGTCGTAATAATCGTTCTTGATATACTATATTCGTTGATTTGTTTTCAGGGGACCAAGATGTGCAGTCTTATTGGGGAACTGACCGTTGAAAAAGAAACATATAAATAGGCCCAGGAGAACAGAATTGTATCAAGTTAATTCCGTGAATTGTTAAGCTTTGTCTTGCGATTCATTGATGTTAGAACCGTTCGTAGCGGAAGAAGTTGCGTGGCTACCTTCCTGTTATAGACTGCGTCGCTTCCGCTGACACGACCGTAACACCTCACCGCGTACTCTCTCGCCATCGCACATTCCGAAGCGTCAAACAAAAAATATCAGCTTATTGTTAGCTTCATTACATTAGCACATACATTAATGTTTCATATACTAAAACCTTGCGGAATCACTGCACTACGTGAAATTGTTAATCATATTCCATTCGGCATAACCTGAATAATAAGCAAACCTACCGCCGAATTAATTGTATTTTATGTATAGGTTGTTCGCAAACTAACCTGAAAGGACAAAATATCTATGTACCTGCGGCAGTACAAAGTGTTGAGCGGGGCTCGAACCTGGAATCCCTGCTTTTATCAACGAATTAAGTATGGAGCCGTTATGAGGAGACCGAACTGTATAATGCAAAGGTGATCACTCTCTTCTACCATGTAGTAATTCGGATAGCCGTTGATGTGAACGCAGTCAAATCACAGCTATGTAAAGTTAGCCCCCCGATTTTGACTTTTGCATTTTTTTTTAATTTATAACGATTGTTTGTCGTTTGTTTGTGATTGTTTGATTAATTACAACGTTTGTTTGATCATACTTTTTATCAAATACACAAAACAAAATTGAGCGTTAAGTTAGCCGCAAATTTTTGAAATTTTGTCTAAATTCATTTTTTCAAACGCCAATCGATTCGCAATCGTTTGTTGGAAACAGATAATATAATTCGAATGTTTGTTTGATCGTTGTTTTTCCAAAAAATCAATAAATAAAATATTGGTTCATCGTAGCTTTCACACTGGATTCTGGCTTGATCAGACTTAATATGTGTCGCGTGCATGTAACAATATAACCTACCATTTATGTTGCGACACGGGATTACTTGATCAAGTTTGCAAGATTTTGTTAACTTTACAAATCCTGGCCTTCGGTAGTTGAGTCCATCTCATGTTGCATCTTCGCAGTTATATGGTAAGAAAAAAGCCAGAATCTAGTGTGAAAGCTACGACGAATCAATATTTTCTTTATTGATTTTATGGAAAAACAACGATCAAACAAACGTTCGAATTATATTATTTCTTTCCAACAAACGATTCCGAATCGATTGCCGTTTGAAAAAATCAAATTAGACAAAATTTCAAAAATTTGCGGCTAACTTAACGCTTATTTTTGTTTTGTTTGTTTGATAAAAAATATGATCAAAGAAACGTTTTAATTAATCAAACATTCACAAACAACCGACAAATAATCGTTATAAATTAACAAAAGATGCAAAAGTAAAAATCGAGAGGCTAACTTTACATAGCTTCAAATCACACATACAAAAATTGTGTGCATGAGCTCTGGTTCATGTAACACGACCAACACACGCTCAAAAAAAGCGTATGTCTGCCGACAGCGCTTCCTGTGGTCAGAAGTGAAACCAGTTGAGAACCGAAAAGCGTGACCGACTAGAAACCAGGAGTGCGAACGCTTATGGCAAAATCGTCCCAAACATGACCTGAAAAAACGAGGAACGATGTTAGTTCGAATTGAGCCACGATCAGCGCTCTCGTCGCTCAGAGCTAACTGTGCAGTGTGGCGTTGGTGATCAAATGAAGTGAGCGGGATATAAACCCCGGAGAAATATGACATCTGTCATTTCATCTGACCGGTAAATAATTTTTTGTCGAGTGTTTTACGAAATTTAAGGTTGGAATGCGACGAAAAAACAAAACAAAGTGCAGTGAAAGTGTTATTATAACAAGCAGGTAAGAAGAAAGTTTGTTGTTATAATTCGTGGGTTAAATGTTATTTGAATTGGGGGTGTGGTCCTACGTGGCGTATATTTTTGCACGCTCGGAACCGACTCGAATTTTAAGCAAAAAATTTGTCTTGCTCCAGAAATTAACATTCATATCGTGAATTGCAATGCAAAAACTACATTAAATTGTGACCTTGGATATTCAATTTCAAACTGCTCAGTTTCGTCGCTAACATAAATTTTATTTTTCTGCTGCATATCCTAAAGCGATGGAGCGAAGCCAGCGGACACCGTTACTTGCAAACAAATCTTGTTTGCGAGCTTTACTTTGGCGATAGCATAGTCAGAGAAGATCATATAAAAACGGCTGATGGGCAAACTGTCAGCATTCTCCACATCTTACCTTTGTTCACCACAGATGCTGTGCCCAACGCGGTAAATAACAAGGTAATAGTAATATATTTTTTTTCATCTATTTTGCGTCTTTTTTGAATTTAGCGACAGATCTCCCAGCCATTCGAAGACTCGTAATTAGCAGCGGAATTCGAAAACCAAGACATTATTATACATGTACATATAATAGACGTGGCTATTACATTTTTTATTATTTTATTTTGTTATTTTTTTTTTTGTGTTATTATTATCTTTGTTTATTTTTTATGTGGGCAGTAAATCGTTGGTCAACTGGAGGAGAACGTCCTGTGCAACCCGTAACCCGAACCGTTCGATGAAACAATTTTTTTTACTTTTATAAAAATTGTCCTACAATTTATCAAATAAAAATTTGAACAAAAGCATAGCAATATTATTTATCAATCTTATAAGCTGCGTTAATCAGACAAAATGTACGACAAATTGTAGATCAACGATTCAAAATCACCGCGCTTGATGGTCCCCAGCAGAAGTGGCGCCGCCAGTCGGTGCAATTATCGGATCGTTCCTCGCTTTTTCCAACCATGTTTCTAACATTGCATTCGCACTCCTGGTCTCTAGTCTCCCTGAGCGCGACCATCTTTTTTGGCGGCAACGTATTATGTTCGATCTCCTTATACAGACTCCATAAAATTAAGACGACTACAGAAGGAATATGCTTATGGGCCGATATCCACCCGAAACTGTCACTTGGTGTCGTAGCGGTAGATTGCTCATACGTGATTGGTGAGAGAAGAGGAACATATTCTTGTAGCTTGTGCCAGCAACTCGAGTAACTGGGTGACAGAACTAAACTGGGTGACACGTTTCTCGTTTCAATCGAAAACATGGGCATATTCCTTCTATAGTCATCTGAATTCCTCGGTATATTCCACGTCGAGGTTACGAACCCCTTGTGTATGGACAAGAAGATAAATCATGGATAATGAGGTGAAAATCGTCGCAAATATTATAATTCCTAAAATATACTACTCCTTTGCGTTATTACATTTATCAACTACAAAACTACGTAATTTCGTGCCACGATACTGTCTAATAACAGGTTACGAGAAAACGATAAAAATAAGAATACACTTGCATGGAGGAAATGTGTATATATATGGGTATATATATATAGATATATATTATATCGTATTGGTACATCAGGTGGCAACGAACTTCCACAAAATAGAAATCATATTCCCGGCTCTCTCAGCACTACGGGCTAATACCAACACGCGTTACGCGAATTACAATCTCGGTGTATGCCGAGTTCCTCGGCACAGATGCCACAGGTAATAATTACGCGATTCCACGCAAGTCTTGGTATAATACGAACACTTTATAATGGCATAATTGTGTCTAGTGTGAGATACGAGGAGCTCAGCGTCCCACGAAACTTTAAGGAGGGAGTGAGAAAGAAAGAGAGAAAGAGAGAGAGGGCGGTGAGTATCAAACTCTTTACATTATTCTCGTTACACCAGTGAGTTAAAAATAGAAATTCTCTCCTCAGGTAAAATAGGCCAAAGAATACGATCCCCTTTCTCCCGGTCTTTTGATTCCACGATTTCCGTAAGTCACGTGACAGCGGAGTGACGCGCGTAGCGCCACGAAGCGGATTTTTTGTGTACCCGTCTACGACCACTTCCTGGATTTATACTGCGCGGTGTTGCATCCAAGTCAATTGTCTGTGCAAAACCCTCTTCCTATCCGTGTGCTCGCATTTGCTTTCTCCGTAACACTTGCGAGATTTCTTGGAGGTCTTCTCAGGGCCATGATACATATGTATCTATATATGTGGACTGGAAGAAAGCGCGTTCCCAGCGATAATTCGAGTTGTTAATTTAATTGTGGGTGATTATCGATCTCGTTCGATAGCGGGATAATAATTAATCGGCAAAAATAATAGCCTGTTGCTGTTCGGGATGAGACGTGAGTCACAAATTAAAAAAATGATCGATATAAAATCATCAATTAAAAAATTCATTATGCCACAATAAAAATCTTTTAAGCATGAAAATATATGAAATTTTTTCGATTTCTATTCCTTATCAATTTATCTAAAATGAAGAAAAATAGAACAATTAAAAATTCTATGAGAATACAAATTTAGAATTAGAATTCAATTCGAATTACTTCCCTACGTGTAGAGTAAAAATCAAAACGTATATAAAATAAAAAAAGTGAACAAATATGAATGATCAATCTTCATATTTGCATTGTAACGTAACGGCTTCATTACCAATTAAATTTGTCTAATTTGAAATCGATTGCCCGGAAAGTTATTGTACAAAGGTCAGAGACAGATTATAATAAATAACCGATTAATCGAGTCTGCTCGACCATAGTCTAATGCAAACTTACAGTACCTTTTTTCCTGTGAGGATGACGAATGAGCTTCGTGTCGGGTAATTTGGGAACGCTATAAATCTTGTAAGAAAGAGAGATCCTCTCGTCGAGGAATTTGAACCGTCGGAATCATCACGATCTAATCGTATGCTCGCGTTTCGTGCCGTTTCGCAATCACGTTCAACTTACGTCTCGAGAAGAAGACGAATTTACAAGTAAGATCTTCGAATGGATAATATATTATTATTATTATTTGTTATTTATTATTATTATTATTATTATTGTTATTATTACTATTATTATTGCAATCAACACAAATGATTTTCTTATATAAAAGAGTCTCGGCTTTAAAAAACATTATCGTTCATTAGATACGAATCCAAGAAATTTGTAAAAAAAAATAAAAACCAGTTTGGGCCAAGAGCCTATAACTTTAGATGCTAACCGCATTACGGAATTAAATTTCAATTCGTTGTATCAAACATTTTAATGAATCTTAATAAAGTAGTCCCATCTACGTCGGGAATGGGACTATTTTTTCATACAGCTGAATTTTGTAAGTTAACACAGAGATGCTGCGATACAAATTCTTAGAATGACAAAAAAAATAATGTTTTTTTAGCAATAAAACCGGCTTAACCCAGTCTGAAAATATAACCAAGTAGGTAAAAAAAACCTCGAGGAATTCGGAAGAAATTATGTGTTTCGATGTAAAATATCAGGTTCTTGGTGAAAACTAGTTTTTCATTGCTTTCTCAGAGTTCTCTTGATTTTATATTTGGTGACAATATTTTTATTCAAATACTAGGAATGTTTAATTTAAAAACGCATTTTCTGTTGATTTTATTAACGATTTTTATTTATAATACGAAATGAGATAACCAACAAAATTATTTTTAAAACATGGTGAACCTTAACTAGAGCGCAATACCAGAACGAATATAAACAAATTTTTAAAATATGCACGTTCGTCTTCTCGACATACGTAAATAAGTTCTGAAGTTCTTCTACAACCTGATCTCAAATCACGAGATCCAAACTTGTATTATTCCACGAAATATGTGTTTTCGTTCGAAGGTCTCCCTTGAAAAAATCAACGAACACAAAAAAATACGTCTGCAAAAAGGATACAAAAATGTAATGTAATCGTGGGATTGAGACACAGCAATTTTTATACATATATAATAATTCTGTAGATGCGTATATACACGTCGATATAGATATATTTATGCGCTTGTATATTTATACGAGACAGGAGAGGAAAGAAGAATTTTACACACGCAAGGATCGTGTACCACAAAGCCAACGATTCCATGGGATCGCTCGACCAGATAACCTGCTCCAGAGCGGAGAAAGTGGAATTACCCACAGCGAGAAGCTCTCTGTGCGTATCATCGAGGTCCCGTGTCTTCTAAAACGAGAGCAGTAAAAAAAAAGATCGCCGCGATATTTTGAACGGATGACATGTAACGGGTGAAATTATTTTTCAAATATTCCACATTATCGCTTCGATAAATATTATCCTGTGGGTCCCAAAAAATAATTGCGTTTTTAATTGACGAACACGTGTTTCCATTTATTACAAAATAAATACAATTACTTCTTGACGAAAAGGATATAAATTTCGACTTAAAAGGCTACATGCACACTGTGACAATTTTATTACGATGGATAATTGTTATTTGTGAACGAATATTAATGTACGACTTAAACTAGATATTTCGAAAAACCAATAGTTTTTAAATCAGCTATGACAGAGACTAATTTTTTTCTATGTATTAGAAGCTAAAATTTTGATACATTTTTCAGATGAGAATCAAGGATATTTCAGAAATGTGCAAAACCTGTTTGTAAACAAGTAGTTTAGAGGATTAGTGGCCACTTCGTTAATTATAATTATTTGTCAATTACAATTAGAAACATGATAGCCAACAGTTCAAATGTATGTTGTTATTGTATAAATCAATATTTTTAACCATTATAAAATTGTCTACATTCATCCTCTTTTTCCTCAGGCTTTCGAGCAACTCTGTTTTTTGCCTTTGCCTCCTGGCACCATTTTTGTAAACCCTGTATTTTACGAAGAAGGTTAAATTGCGAGGGTCGAATTACTTAGGGAGACATATTTTTTCTTTAGAAATTATAAAAATTATGCGTTGGAGGAATCCAAGGGCACGAACTTTCGAATATGTAACTTTCATGTCCGTGAGTCATGGGTGACTTTTTGCTCGATAATATTCTATTATACTAGTAAGTATGCGGATGTGTTATTAGCCATTAATTTCTATGCGCGATGGCCCTATTATCAAACATCAACGAGTTTGTATTGAGAAATCACGGTAATTCTCGTACTCGGTTTTTTTGTAGGAAAGCCCAGGGCTGCCTTGCCGAACCCATTAATTTTCTAAAATAAACAAACGACGATGGATCACGCGATATCGTCTATAATTATAATTCACGTTACTCAAAATCAACAAAAAATAATGTTTCCGTTGTTCTCACACGAAATTCGTAAATTGCTATATGGTTTATAAATAAAATAGCAGAGGTCATTTATAAAATAAAATGAATTCGTGTAAGCACTGAATAGTGTTTGAAAGAATAAAAAAATAATAATTTGTTTTTCCAAAATCATAAACAATATTACGCGCAACGAAATTTCCAGTAATCACAAGAAATCTATTTTATTTTTATTTTTCCCTCCTCTCAAAATGTTGTACCTACACTCGTAACGGATTATGGCAGACATAAACTTAATGTCTTTTCCTCGAAATATGGAAATATCAAACTACGAACCAACTATCTTACGGCAAACCAATACTCTATCTCTCTGTATTCCCCACACTAAATCTCAATTAGTGAAATTGCACTAAATTTTAGTCATATTTTACTAATTCGTTTAGTAAAATGTGGGTCACTAATGATTAGTGAAAAATCACTAATTCGATTAGTCAAAAAATGATAACTATAAAAATTAGTAACATTTGACTACACAATTAGTAATCAGCACAGCTGATATGTTCATGCACCAGCTGATTGTAATTCTTCACGTGAATAATATGTAATAATCTCACATGTACCGACAAGAAAATGAAACGTTCATACATTTTTTGTTTTTCCCCTTAAAACTTTTATAAAATAAGATTCGCCGTTTCGCACTCCACATGAACTCACTGACATAGGAAAATGACGCCTCCGACGTTACAATGACAGAACAAAGGAAGTATCAGGTTGGGAGCTGGCGCCTGTGATTGGTCGATCGCTGAGTCCTGTACTAATTGATTAGTGATCGTGTAATGTCACTAATGAATTAGTAAACTCTACTGACTAAATAATAGTCAATCGTATTACTAATTTGCTTTACTAAGCCTAATTTATTATTTTTTTTACTATGCTATCAGTGAAACGGTACGATTATCACTATTTCATGAGTAGAACATGCATTTACTAATTGAATTAGTCAATTTTTCACTAATTCAGATTTAAAGAGCCCCTGGAATCTATAACACAAACACAAACACCTGGAAAAACACCACGGTGAAGTGGTGTTTTTCTGAGGGTATAGATTACATCTGCGCGTGCATATAGAGCAGCGGATCTCTTGGCGCGAATAGTAATACAAATTCTAAGACAAGAAGCCCTAGTGCACCGCCCTTGACAACAAGGAAAAAATTTTTAAGTAATTTTTACTGTGAAATCACAATCAAATCTGCAATTCTTCAGGTTTTTACAAAATAAATTATACATTTTAATGGAAATGAGTAAAAATTTACTGTTGCGTGACAGAAATTTACAATATTTCAAGAATTTTTACTGAAATTAACAGTAAATTTTTGTGAAACGTAAACATTACTACAATAAGTTGAAAAAAGGACTGATACAAATGAAAGTGTACGGTGTACATTAAGAAATTTGCGTATTTGTCTTGAAAATTTAAAAAAGGAAGCCGAAATTTTCCGTGCGTTCACCCGAATTTTGACGTTCTTCACAGTAAAATCAGTTTGGGCTAGGTCGCCTGGCCGTAATCCGTGAACTCTGTGTAGCGCGCGTAAAAATTATGCTACTTGCTAAAATTTTTACACGCCTGAAAGTACAAGATTGGAAACTAGTGTTAATTTTTAACTGTTTGCACATTTATCACCGGGTTCAAATTTTTAATGTAATTTTTACCGAAATTTCACCGCAAAGATTAATAAGAATTTCTCTCCGTGAAAACTTCGCGAGGTGTCTCGGCATGCGCACCCACTACCCTCTTTGTCCATTGACCCTTTCCTCTACATACAATAAATAGAGTCGACGTTAACCACGCGACGTTTGATTCGAATTTCCCGTCACTATCCTTAGACGTGATAAAAGAACTGAGAATTCAAGAAATTTTGAAAAAATAAATTATTAATAGTGATAAATCGACCGGCCACATTTATTTTTACCGAATAACAATAATTTCAATATTCTATTAAACTCATATTTATAATTATAACATAAATCATTAACAAAAATTTAATTCAAACTAACTTTTCTAAGTTAATTAACTACCAAACTTATGCATATTTATTTTTAATTAACACAAATATTTTAATTCTTATAGTCAAACTAACAATTATAAGTACCTTAAATCACTTGAAACCAAAAATCAATTTCAATCCACAAATTAATAATCAAATATTTCCATATTTATTTTTAATCGACGAAAATGTCTTAATCGCCACAACCGGACTTATAATTATAACGATGGTAAATGAGATAATTTTATCGATTAAGAAATATAGCAAAAAAAAATATCTCACAAAAAAATGTTACATTGTAAAAGAGACTAATTTCTCTCCTCGCTAAAATCCATCATCATTCGATGTTTTTCATTTTTTGTTCATCGTCTGTCACGATGATCCCTACTTACAATTAGGCTTGCTTAAGCGACTCGTTAATTTCTGGGTAGCGAGGAATTCGGCGGAGAACTTAATTGCACGTCGTTAAGCCGCGAGAGTCGAGACTCTCGATGCCGCTTCTAAATACTAATTTTTTCGTCAAGCCGGAGTTTCGAAAAATCATAAGACGCGACTTCTCAACGATTTATATATACAGGGTGGGCGACGCAATGTGTGCACCGTTATAACTTCTAAAGTATGCGTTGCGCGAAAAAATGTTATATAGAAAAGTTATACGGTTTTGAAAAGATGCAATGTAAATACATCACTTTTTTAATAAGTCGCGACATTTTGTTTTTTATGTGAAGAAAATTTTCAAATAATAAAGTGAAATTACTCGTTAGCTATTCGGTTTACGGCTAACAAAGGTCGACACTTTTTTACTCAAAATTCGATTCTCTATCATATTTTGCTATAAAAGATAGAGCGTTCTATAAAAAAAAAGTTGTCCTTCGAATCTTCGAAACGCTTCGACTTATACAAAAATTGAATGCATTTTGTAATGTACCTTTTTAAAACCATGTAGCTTTTGTATATAACATTTTTTCATACAACGCATATTCTGGAACTTTTAGCGATTCGCGCGGTGCGTGGTCCACCCTGTATACAGGGTGAATTTCATAAGGTGTCACAGGTTTTTTTTTGTAAGGTAGATGAGATCATTACAAACAATAGTTGCAAATATACATTAGGGATATTTTTAATAGTTTATGAGATATAAATTTTTTAAGTTGGCCCAATCAGAGTGCGCCGGGAAGCGTTGGGACCGCCCACTCCCGCCTTAACTGCAGAGATAGTACAGTGTAAGACGTTTACATTTGGGGTTGTAAAATTCAGAGCAGTCAATTTTATTTATTATATTATTGCGCAGTCATTTTTATTTCTCGGACATTGGCTGCGAGAGTGGGGAGTGGGCGGCTCCAACGCTTCTCGGCGTGCTCCGCAAAATTCAGAGCAGTCAATGTCCGAGAAATAAAAATCGCTGCGCAATAATATAATAAATAAAATTTACTGTTTTGAATTTTGCAACCCCAAATGTAATACCCTACCCTGTGCTATCTCTACGATTAAGACGGACGTGGACGGCTCCAACGCTTCTCGACGAGCTCTGATTGGACCAACTTTAAAAATATATATCTCGTAAACTATTAAAAATATCCCTAATGTATATTTGCAACTTTTGTTTGCAATGATCCCATCTATCTTAAAATAAAACCTGTTACACCTTATAAAACTCACCCTGTATATATATACCCATATATAATTCAAACAAGTCAAATCAGGCGCGAATAGCGAACATTAACGACATCTCGTCATCGTTGTTGTCATTGCGAAAATAATTTCTCGCGTGTCGTCAATCATTGGGTCGTTACGAACCGCAAATTATATTTATATCTGTACGTCTGTAGAAAATAACTAACGGGCGAATCTCAGACACCGTTATGCATTGAAAATTTTATTTTCGCAAGGAAAAATATTTTTTTTCTTTTTTTGTTTTCTTGTTTTTTCTTAAATACCCGTCAATGAGACTCGTGACGATACTCTTCGTACATCCAAAAAATCAATCAACTTCTCCAAATTAATATTTCTTCGTAAAAACGAAGGTAAACTATAGTCTTATGACGTTAATTACAGACCGAGTATGTCCAGCGAGCGAAGAAAATGAAATACGACGAACTAATATAATATTCGACCTGTCTCTCACGAATTCACGAAGCATCATTGTGTCTCTCGCGTCTCACGTGAACGACGTTGTAATTAACCGAAGAAACGAAATACACGTGTCGCATAATGCAATTCTTACGTCTATTCTTTAATTCGAGTTAATTATACGTGTTTGATAACTCGAAATGTTATACGTCATTGCGTAGAATTTTTTTTTTCTACAATGAAAGAATAACCGAATAAAACAACATGTCATCCATTCGTGTTCACGTTGTTATTAATGAGCGTTAAGCTCGTTGCATAACAATTCATGTTAAAAAAATGAAAATATTGACGAGGGACGCCCGTTATTTTTTGTTTTTTAGTTTTCGAAGTCCTCGTGCTAGTTTCGTCGAGAAAAAAAAAGATTCGGGTCAACTACGGCGTATTATTATTTTTATCCATGTTGTTCGTCGCGACGTGGAATCTTCGAGTCCTGTTCGATCGAGATGAGATTTTTGCGCAATAACGTAAAATGTGATCGAGATCGTTGAATCGTTGCTTCATCGGAGAACGGAGTAACTAGATCGTAGTCCCGAGGGATATTGCCACAATCGAGTTCTTGGATCGTCGAGAGTTCGACAAAGATTGTTTTAAATCATTAATCTCCACTAATTAATAAAAAAAAAAACGATAATGACCATCGAAGAATATAAAATTTTCAACAACGATTGTTAACATAAAGAACATATTTGGTTTCCATGAATTGGAACAATAATCGAGAATCCGTAAAACGTGACTTATAACATTGACTCGAGTGATGAAAGACATGGCTTTAGCGTTTAGTCTGCATTCTCTTTACGATGAGTCTCGTACGATTGCGCATTCAAATGAGTGCAAACTATCCCATATCAGTATATTATATGATATATATATAGGGTGAATTTTATGAAGTATAACAGGCTTTATTCTTAGGTAGACGGGGTCATTACAAACAACAGTTGCAAATATACATTAAGGATATTTTTAATAATTTACGAGATATAAATTTTTTAAGTTGATGTAATCAAAGCGTTGGAGCCGAGAATTTTATTTATTATATTATTGCTCTGAATTTTGCAACCCCAAACGTAACGCCGTACACTGCGCTATCTCTATGGCTAGAGCGGAAGTGGGCGGCTCTAATGCTTTTGGGCGCGCTCTGATTGGATCAACTTTAAAAATTTATATCTCGTAAACTATTAAAAATATTCCCAATGCATATTTGCAACTTTTGTTTGGAACGATCCCATCCATCTTAGAATAAAGCCTGTTACACCTTGTGATATTCACCCTATATATATAATATATTATATGTTATATGATATTATAGTATAGTACATTATATATTATAATATATTATATTATATGGAAGGTATTATATATATTTTATATATAGTCCGATATATGTATATTCGTATAACACGCATCCTACTCAGGTCCCATCAGCTATGACTCGTTACTCGCTACGGATAGAAAGTGAAACTTGAATCCGCAATCCTGAATATTCTGAATCATGAATCTTCGGCTCCGCGTACCAATAACTATATATCGGTACGATGGAACGGACAGTCTAGTTTATACACGCTAAGCACGAAATGGATCTTTAAATACGCATTCCTGTACGTATATATACATATAAATATACATATATACGTATATCTATATATACTATATTTTCAGCCGCTTCTAGGTTTGGCGTGAACGGACGATATAATAAGATTTTTATTACAGAAAAATAGTAGTTTATTGAAGGACTGCCCGCGATAAAACAAAAAGTTGATTATTTTTCAAAGATTGTATAATAAGAATATGAACCTTCTTTTTTTTTTATTCCTTAAAGGTTTTATGGATCTTGAAAGATACGGAGATTTTATCGATTTTCAGGAACGTACAATCTCTAAATCTCGTATACTGGCATAAATCGATTCAAAGACACGTTTGCTCTCATTACCATATTGTGGAAAGTGCAAAACGTAGTATACTTACCTACATAATTCTCTCGATCCCTTGAGGAGACGCTCATTGTGCAAGGATTTCAATTTCGCAAGGCTCATCCGCATCCGGATACTTGGAACTCCGAGTATAAGACTGCAGCGATCATGTTGTAGCATCTTCCCGGTCATAATTATGATGAGGATGCCTCTTTCGCCGGGTTCAATGTGTTACAGATTTATATATAACAGTTCACATTGGTTATATACAGGGTGTCACATTTTAATTAATCAATGGAAATAAGTGAAGGAAACCGGAGTGTACGAAAAGTAATTATCCTCGAAAGTGTTGTGGTTTTGAAATGGTTATATGCCATCAGAGGCATTGAGGTGAAGTGAAGGTCAACATCAATTTTTTGGAAATGAATCTATGATTTGTCCTTCGTCATGCTATACCCGGCATCAAGTCATATTATATTATGTTATATTATGTTATATTATATGGTATTATATTATATTATATCATATTATATTATATCATATTATATTATATTATATTATATTATATTATATTATATTATATTATATTATATTATATTATATT
>JAPYZT010001063.1:0-41961 GCA_030522965.1 Tryphoninae sp. A BG-2022a
GCAACGGTGTCAAATTTCTCAAAAATTTGGTGTCAGGATTTACGACCCTGGCTGCCGCGCATTTCAAGTCGCGTCGCACCGTAGCCGCGCACAATACAATGGCAGTGCTAATTAATTTTTCAATTCGGACGAACGTTAATCTTGGTTCCTTTGTACGTCCTTGTTCGTCGTGAAAATAAAATGTAAGTAATATAAGAGCGAACGCGAGATATCTCTGGCGGGTGAGTACCGGGTTCGTACATGTACCATGTAACCATACCGCACACTTAACTTCGTTTCGTTTACCCACTTTTCCGCGTGGCCGGAGAGCAGACGCCAACCCCCTCCCAGCCAAGTGGACTCGGACGACTAATTATCATTCTCGGCCATTTTCCACGGAGAATGGCGAAAAAACTTTTCGTTCTGTGTGTTTTTTTTTCATTTCTTTTTTGTCGTGAAGCGCACTTACCTCGTAGGGTAAAAAGCACACTGTCATGGTTTCGGACTCTATACACTTTTTGTTCCAGTTTCACCTGAGAGCTGTAATCCTATTTTCTTTATTATATTACACGTTTATATTCTCCAACGTAAAGAGTTTATAACACCCTTTTGGAATATGGGTTGAAAGGTTTATTAAGCTTTCGCCCTTTGTGGCGTCAATTTCACGTTGGTATGAATGAGATGATAGGAAACTTCATAATTCACTTATCAAAGCTGACAAAGTTTGCGGTGGATCGATGTATTGAAAAAGCTTAAATTTTTATTTTGATTATTCGTGTGAAATCTCTTTATTTGTTCCTTGATCGAGTCCCGTGAATATAATTCTGTTTCGTTCAAACGGGACGAACGTTTGAAAACTGTTAAACTTGCATTAGGTACAAAGGTATCGCCGGTGCCAGTTGAAATTGCCGCCACTACAAGCGTATCGAGCGCTGGCGTGGCGTAGCGGACGATATAAGAAGTTCTACACCATGGGGAGCGATGTGAGAATGAGAACCACTGCGCAGCATTGCTATGGAATACAACTACGAGGTGGGTTACGAGTTGGACGATTCTACTTTTATCTGTCGGTTTCAAGTGCTTATTTTATTCTATTCGTGAAGTTCGTGAACACTCGTGAAGCAATTAACTGCGAGGGTTATGACTGTGCATTGTTCTAACTTGATTTCAGAGATGACGAAGAATCTAGGGGACTTTCTTGATAGGTACGTGCTTCGCGTCGATAAATTAAAAGCTGGAACGAACGGTATAGTATGGACAATGATGTTCGAGAGACTCCTTTAGAACAATGTACGGTGACGATCGCAACCACGAGGCTCAATGTCGCGAACGATTAACTTCAATTGAACCACAGAGATGCCGAAGAGCAAGTTTTCTTACCCTAAGAAGAGTTGATGCAGTTTCACTGCCTTGCTACTTTTCTCTTGTAGTCAACTTTCTCCCTCGGGCCTCTTCCATTCTCCGTTGTGGTGACTGTTCTTCTCGTCGTTTTCTCTTTATCAGCGTGGCAACTATCTTATTGGCTCGACCCTCCCCTCGAACTATCTCACGGGGCTATTCTTTTCTCGTTCGCCCGAAGTGTGGCACGTCGCGGTGGAATAACTTTTCTCATTCACGCTCAATATCTATCTCTCAATATCTACATCATTTTACTTTTTAGTTAGATAATGCACCCTGCATCCTTGGGTATTCACTAATACGCTCGTCTTTCAATTTGTCTTTTTCATTTCAAACATGTAGGTACATGACAGTGTCATCAAGTTGTGCCGATCGAAAATATTATCAGAGAGGCACTTCTTGATCCCCATGGGAATGAAATAATTCAAATTAATGACAGCGGTTTATAGAACTCCAGCATGTAGGGTTTGTGCAGTTAGTACACTTACCTTATTATGAGCTGCTGAAGTAACCGACGTCGATAGAATTAGGAGCAGTAGGAAGTAAACTGCGGAAAGACCCGATTTCTGTCGCATCTGAAACAAAGTAAAAGTTCAGGTCATCGTGAGTTTTTTCATTATTTATTTAGACATAAAATTATTGTCGTCCAATTGTCTTGCTTATTAGGAATCGCTCGCTTGTTATCGAGTAGTGTTCAATGGGGTTACAGCTGGATCGAAGTTCGCTAAGGGTTTGGGCACCAAAGGTTGAACTATGTCGAGGGATAAGATTGGCCCTAATTTGAGGGGTTGTTAAGTCGGAATAGTAATAGCAGCAGTACCGCGGGGACATTATCAACGTCGGTAGCAGCAATAGACTAGGATACAACCTAATCTAACCGCGTGGAAAACGGCCAACGTGGTCTCCACTGGAAGTATAATACCGCTACCTATGTTACATCCTAACAACAACCGGGTACACGACGAGGGTAACGCCCAAACCCTAAGCAGCAACGAACAACAGCAGCCCGGTTCCACCCTTATCGCCACCATAAGTTTCACCCACGTCCCTCTGCAAGCTGGCTTCTGGTGTATGCCCATTTATACCATACCCCTTATCCGCTTACCTTCTCAGCAGCCTCTTGACGAAAGACACGATAACCGCGATAAGATAACGTATTGTCTCCAACAATGCTATGTGCCTCCTCAGTGATATCATCCCTTCTACTCATGATTTCATAACAAATTATTATTATTAGGCTTTATTTACGTGTTATTATTTCCCATTTTTTGTCTTATTCTGGCTATCTTTCAAGAGTCGTTCAAAGCTCGTGAAATATTCTATGGATTAACGGCTTTTATCAATACTGTTATTCGATGATAAATTCCTTGCTCAATTTGTACGACATTTAACAGTATTTCTAATCGGTTCTCATTAACGTAACCGTACCATCAAGCAAATATAGCACAATTAGAGATTATGATTTCCCTGGAAAGATGGGGCACTGAGGTCATTACAGGAATCTTACACCAACCGCACGAATGCTGTGGTTGTACTGCCGCGAATCAAGCTCCGAAATCAAGTTTCCTCATTAAGGAAGCGCTGTTCACTGCGGAAGCAATGATCGAAATTCAATTTCCCGTACAACGTGAGGAGGTGCGGGGTGAAATAGTTCCGGCCAGGGTTGGTTGAATCGGACGTATCGCAAGATTCGCGTATACCGTGGAACTGGGCTGAGTTGATGGTGAATTTAATTACAATGCCATCGTAACACTGCCGTAGGTAAGCCGAGTAGGTAATTCAGAGTTACCGTCGACGATAGAATTATGTGTCACGATGGGTTGGGAAAGACTCTACCAGGAGGTCGTTGGAGCAAGGATGGCAAAGAAGCGTTGGGGGTTGAAGGGTGAATCGACGAGGTTCCCTGTGGAATAGTGCACACACCGCTACTGGCTGCTACGCGGGGTACGATGAACTGAGAAAGGATGTGCTTCCGTGTGTTTTGCTAGCAAGCATACTCGGTAAGGGGCGACGATAAATTTTCCGTGTATATCACGTAATCTTTGCGGCCCAGCCAGCCACAAGGGCGTAGGGTTACGATGCTTTATGAGCCAGTTAAGTTATAAAAATGGTATTTCCTCGTGGCGGAAGCTAGCTAGCTAGGTTCCGAGTTCGTAGCTAGATGTCACACGGTCCCACCGAGGTGATAGCTTGATCTTTGTCGTCTCTAGGCTTTTATACCGTGCGAGTACACAACGTTGTTTCTCGATCCTTTTCACCATTACTCCCCGGCTAAATCGCGATACGGTAGTAGCGAGCGAGAAAAATATGGTTTTACGAGACGCATGAAACACCATCGATAAGACCTAGGGCCTTGGTCCTCGTAACACCGCTACCTCGTGAAATGCAATTTGCGACGTTTCATTGTGTTGCGCTATCGCGGATCCAGTTTATCAACATTATTACATGTTCCAGCGTCACGAAAGGGACTTGGATAATTAAAAAAAATTGTTGTGCGCAATGAGACTCTCTTTCTTATTTAATTTTTGTATTTTTACTATGAACTATGTTCGCGGGTTTATTTTGTAATGTCTGTATTCGAAATTGAAACGAAAATGGTGCGCTCGTCGCATGTGGATGTTTCGATAGGAACGTTGTATTAGTAAGGGAAGCTCTCGCCGGTCGAAGAATCCAGAGAGGCACCGGTGGTAGTAGTCTTGCAGGATTCCCTTCGAGGGCGTTGATGCATGTAGTCGGTACTGGAAAGGGGGTTGCGCGAAGTTCTTTCCGACATCGATTTATACCACTGGCCGACACAAGAGCACAACTTATCGTCATTCGGAAATCATCGTCTTAAGTTTTATGACTTTTATTTTCTAACGGGGCCAAGCATCCCGGTTGTAGAATTGCTTGCATTCGTGGGGTCCGTACGAGGTCGGTCCAGTGAAGCGGATAGTGCGCGGGCGAAGGAAGGACCGTGATCGGCATCGCAGTCCAGAGTCGGCGATAAACAAGTCGCTAAGTGAAAATCTTTGGTCGAAAGTCCCACCAGTGATAACTTATCGCGTTTTCTTTCTTCCGGATTCGCCTTCCGTCCTATCTTGGTCTGCGAGCGTTGCTCTTCTTCTTTCATATCTCACTAACCTACTCTTACTTTCGAGGAGTGCAATGTCTCGGGGCGATAAACACGGAAATTCTTTCTTCTTTGGGCTATAACTAGTTCCGTCGTACTATCTGGTACAAATCAAGCGTTACAAACTCGTAAAATACAGCGAGGATTCTTCCTCATCCACAACCCAGAGCTCGTAAAATCCTAAAAAATCTACAATCTTTTTAAAATTATCTGCCTTCGATACTTTCCAAATCTTTACAGTAGAGCGCATCAACTCGGAGCTTTCGGTGGATCATAAAAAATGACTGATTTGTTTAATTTCGTATCGACAAAATGTATTATAAAAGTCGTAAACTCCCACCCTGAGAATAAACGGTTGAATTACATTTTTGTTTTCAGATTCTCCGCAACGATACTCATGAAACGATGATACGGAATTCATATAGTCATATCTTCCAGGCATTTTCTATGTCGAATCTCGTCTTGGAGATCCGAAATGTACTTTGAAACAACAATCTTATCTGAGAGCTTTGACATTGCGATGAAAGCATGTACAGAGCGATTTGGAACAACGACAGTTGTTCCGGACTGAATCGCTTGGTGGAAACGGTCACAGGGGGAAGCAAATGCAACCGAGACGTTAAGCCCAGCTGTCGTTAGCCGAGAAGGCTGCTCACGCTAACAGTCTGATAGTCCTCACGCTCAATGGGACTAGGTAGCCCCGATAAACCGGAGCTACCTTCGCCATATTCCAGCCCCGATTCAACGCTGCGTTCAATCCACGCTCACCCACACTGCATATCCGCTCGCTCAACGTTTGCCCCCTGCAGCCTCGAACGGAGCAGGTTCCGAGGCAACTAGTTGCAAACTTAACGCGTGTGCACGATATCCCCCAAGTCCCCGCGATAATTGGATATGCTACTGCTGTACACCTGGCTGCCGCAGTTGGAACGAGATCGTAGCGTATCGCTTTCCGATCCGATTATTACCCCGTATTACTTTTCCGCTAACTAATTCTCCGCTTCGTCGACCATACCACCTTTTCTTCGTTCGTCAGAACTCTCGGTATTTCTCACTCAACTTCAATTAACATCGCGAAACGTGTTTGTACCGTTAACAAAAAGATATAAATTTATTCGACCCGCTAATTGAACTGACATTTTCGTACAATTTCTCTCTCACACTCATATTTTCCTAGATTACCCGCCATTGACCCGTAAAGACCACAAGTTGAAACGATTAAGCGGTTTCAATTCGATCGAATCAGTTTTGTTTGCCCGAGACAAACTTTGTTTTAAAGGAAAACGAGAAAAGCAACGTTCGTTTCTTCACATTATGCAGATATATTCCGAGCATTTGCGTGAGTCCTCCTTATCCCATGCAAATTTTTTTTACGCCATAAAATCTGGATAATTCAAAACCTGAGATTTCGTATTTGCATATCATTGCGAACATTCGAGGGTGTCGGCTGGAATGAAGAGGCTGGTGTGTAACTATGGAAAAAAGAACCCGAATGCGATTTCCAGAGAGAGAAAAAGCTACGATGCTCCGGTAGAATCAATATTCAAAAGGTTCACTCGCGGAAACGCGCCTTGAGTCCCGAAAGCCCGACGTACCGAGACTATAAATATTGTGTCGATAACATTCTACCGTTGCACGCGAACCAGATGCATTATGGATACTACTGAGCTACCTCTTCCACCCATACACACACATACTACGTTACCCAGATTGTACATACTGTCGTGCTCGTACCCACCAAGAAATCTCTATTTCCGCACGTAAAAGATTTCAATCGATCTATCCGTACACTTCAGTTTTTACGACGGCCCTTAATAGCGAGATTTCGTTTCTCTTTCTTTACCACCGGAAACGTCTTTTACCCACGAAGCTTTTCATCCAATCCCTGATCCACGTCGATGAAACGAGTGAAATGTTGTTCAACGACACCTTGTATTCTCCCGCTGTAAAAAAAGAATGCTCAGGATTGAGAGAAAATGGTAGATGCTCAATGGTACTCGCGAGTTTGAGCTAAATTCTTCTTATTTATTACCACCACCCTGGTACTTATCCCCAACGCATTAAAATCTTCGATAATCCGACATATTTTCTGTCACTTTCGTTTGAACAATAGGAAATGGAGAAAAAGATTATCCGTGTGGATGTATAAAAAAAAGAATGGCAAAGCAGGGATCGATGCCATTCCTATGTTGACCTACCGAGCGAAGGTGTGACCTTATCACATTCACATGCAAAATACCTTGCGATACCTTTCAACTCCGTGCACGGATTTTGACTTTCCAAGTATTCCTATTCTGTCGAATCTCACGTTCCCACAGACTCTCGAATTCGCACATCGAATGGTATCAGCGATACGTTATCATCTGTACTATAAAATAGCATAGACCACCTTGGCCCATCGTACGAAACTTCGGATTTATTTAAGCACGGATAAAAGTCTTTTTTGCGATGGATTTTTTTTTCTTATTTCATGCTCTTACCGCGATAAAAGATAAGATAAGTCTGGTCACAGTAATGTCATTACGGAAATTCCCAATTTTCCGGTTATACAGTTATGTGAAAAATGATTTAACCCTTGTTACAAAAATGAAACGGTACGAGCAATGACGAACTGCTACGAAATGGGAATGTTCCGCTGGCTGAAATAACGATAAAGAAAGCGAGTGGATAGATTGGCTTATCTGGAGGCCTCGCTTCGATCCGCTCCATGTGCTTTTCTCGCTTGCAAACATTGAGATAAGACGAGGGATTTTAAGCGGCCGAATCAACGTCAACACAGGGAGAGGTTGACACCAGACGCGGATAAAACGTTCTCAGCGTCCTCTCGATAAATCGTCTCCGATATCTGCCGACACCCTGTCCTTTCACGAGACAATCTTTCCCGCCCAGCCATTCTCGGGAACGTATAGTCGATATGAAAAAAATCACGAAAAAACTGAGATTTTACCAAAAAGATGAAACATTGTTCCGTGACAAAAATCTTGCTCAGTTCGAAACTTTATTTTTTATTCATTATGAGCTACGTCAGTAAAGATTTCATTTTCATAGAGCCGACTACATTGCCCGGAAGTAATTATTAACCGTCAGCTCGAGTTTGATGAACTTTAGGCACGGCGAGTGTAAAACGTTCTAGTCGGAACTATCGATTAGACGTCATGCGCGATAAAGCTAAACGTCGTAAGATTTTCTCATGTAAGAGGGTTTATCCTTTCCCTCCAGTAGAATGAGCTTGTTGGACGTTAATACTGATTTGAGGGTGAGCGTTAAATTCGGACTAGTGAAAGAAGAAGAAAATCAGAGAAAGGGATGAAAAAGTAGACGATTAGAAAAATTCGATATGCGATTACAATACTTGTACGATAACAACGTTGAAAAGTTAAATTTCAAACTTCTCAAAGTTGGAGCAAATTGATCATGTTTTAAATTAAACTAAGTCATAACATCATAGGATAAGATAAAGTATGAAAGCAGGGAATATAATATTTTGAATTCGATAGAACTAATTCAATGATTTGAATTCCACGGGTCATTCTCGAGTCATAGTTGGATGCAAAGAAAAATATGTACAATGTGAAAGTGTGTTATTCCTAAAACATTGGTGCGAAGACTGCAGCTTAGCATGCCAACGGCATCTGTACTGGATGAGTGAGGCAATCGTTCTGGTTTTCTTTTGCCGCGATGAAGCCAAGTCCGGATAAATGAGAACTCGGAACAAAAGGTAGAGGAGAGGTAATAAGACCAGAAAATTGAAGGAAAAAGCAGGCGGGTGCATTTGCATTCGGACTAATTTCCCGAGCGGGCGTCTTCCTGCCGTGACGACATCTAAGTCGATTATTTCACTCATTTCCGGAATAGCGAAGACGCTCCTTGTTCAACCGACGACAACATTACGCTTGGAAAAAGCTCGGCAAAGAAAAGAGACGGAGTAAAACGGAGAAATCTCGGGTTTCCGAGACTCGTGGCTTTCTTTGGAATTTTTGTCACCGTTTTTTTTTCAACTCTACCAAGTTTATTTTCACAAAAGTTTTCAGGTAGATTATGAGTTTTGTTCGAAACCGTCATGAAAAAGGTCATCGATCCACAGCTGTTATCTTCGATGAACTACATTTCAGTTGACGCGAGGACATTTATAACAAATGTATTTTGTTATCGCAAGGTCAACTTTTTGTCAACCGAATACCATTATTCTCCGTTCCATTGGACACTATAAGGAAGTCGAATGTGTTGCTTACTCAAGCAATTACTTGATTACCGGGACTTGCAGTCATTGACAAAACATCGTGCATCTTGCTTTGTCTTGGCAAGGCGTTTCTGACCGGTTCGCTTTGACGAGCAATTTCGAAGGTTTAACGACAGGAAGGGACCACCGAGACGTCTTACACGAAGAAACAGCAGACAGTCTCATCGTGACGCGACTCATGGCTCCACAGTTTAAAGCTATCTCGCATTTCTAATCCATTCCTCTTGACTCTGCGTCGTTAACTCCTTGACTGCTCGATTAAACAACGACGGATGCGTTCGTCGCACCTAGACGTTGATGCTCGCGCGGCATTACCCTCGAATGTATGCAGCGACCTATTTCCTCCTCGTAAACATTAAACGATCGGACTCGGGTTTGTGCTCGTATCTAAGAAAAACAAGGAGCAAGCTCCGATGAAAACTGTCATGCAATTTTAAGTATTTGTTATGAAGTGACGAGCTATTTTCAATGGAATAATGAGCATTCGTATAGAACCCAATGGACAATGGGTTCATGACCGAATAATCCATATGAAGCTAGTGTCTTTAATATCGCATGAAAGTCCGGGTTCACTAACCTCTCGAGTAGATTCAATTTTCATCATAAACTTAATAAACTCAAGTCGACATTTACGATCTCTCCAGACAAGCTTCCATCTTCTCGGGATGTTTGATGATCGAGTGTCTCGTTGGGCGCAGAGCCTTTTTATGGCTCACATAAGATAAAGGCGTTAATAAGTACCCATCGGGCAGTGAATCGAGGATCAACGTCATGTAGAATGTAGCATGTGCCATAATTTCTTACACTCGTTCGACCTTGAGCATAAAATCGTTTATTCGTTCCATAACTAGTAAAGGTTTGAATTTTCTTGGAATTTATTCGGTTCTCATGGTCCGTGGAATCCTCTGGGGTCTTTTTAACTGAAGGCTTTGCACAATACCATGGAGGTATTGTGCAAAGGGACTGTAATTCACAATACGTATGCAAGAGAATTTAATCGTCCATTTGTTTGGAACGGAATGGGCGATACGAGTAGTCTGGGTCAAGGTACACAGGAGATACAGCACGTAACGGTCAGATAATTTGACCTTTGGCTGGTCTCTCTCCCTTGGCTCCTTATCACACGATAGCTCTGAGGCTTTCAAGGCACCCGCGCCTACAGCAATCATTACGCAATGAACCCTCGTTCTATAGCTATCATCGTTTTAAGCTTCTTAACGTTGTAGAGCAGACCTACATTTGCCACATGCCTGCTTTACGACCTTCGGTTTAATTGCACTTGAAGATTGCACCGTGCAATTCTTATCACAGTTGCCCTTTCATCCAAGATCTCTCGTGCTTGCGCTTGAAAGATTCCAGAGAACGAAACGGATCTTAATTCTTCAGCCGTTTGATCACCGACCTTAACTACCGGTATCACTTTTGTACCAAAATTATCCGCTTTACTAGGAAAAGAAAATCCCTTTTGTGACTTAAGTCAAATTGATTTCTCGTTTTGGAGAGCTGCAAGAAGTGGGCGAGGACAACGAATCATTAAGAAGATAATTAACACAACCGACAAGGAGTTTCGGGTAGGAAGGGCTCGTTTCATTAGAGTCATTGAATTCCAACCTTCCCTTACTGCAGAGAGAGAGAGAGAGAGAGAGAGGAAGAGAGAAAGAGAAAGAGAAAGAGAAAGAAAAAGAGAAAGAGAGAGAGAGAGCACATAGTTGAACCCACGAATTCGGTGGGTTTGGTATGTCTATTTAGAATTCTTCAGGATATTGTGTAGACGGATCGGGTGGCTATCGTTCAAGAACGTGTCCCGAATAAGGCGAAGGGAATTATCCACCGTGCAATCGTGAGAGGTGAATAAACTTTGCTGGCCGGGTTTCCCGATGAAACTTGGCGAAACTCGAGAGTCGATTGCGATAGCGTTGGTACTGGAAGTGTGGAAGAAGCCGGACGCGAGGAGAGTTTGGACTCGAAGCCATTTGAGAGGAGGGAACGTTGACGACGGGTAGGATGTCCAGCAAGGCGTTTAGTGTCCCGTGGTCCGGTGGTCAAGCGCTGCTGGCCTCTCAGTGAGGTGGACCAAGGTGACCGTATCGCAGTTTAGGGATGGTTATGGTAATGGAGACACGGTCCTGAGAACATTCGATGCGGCTTGCGAACGAACCTCACTCTAACCTCTCGTCGTCTTTTCCTCTAAATTCTCGCTTCGATTTACTCCCTTTCGAGTAGATATTTAATCCTTGATGGAATCCAACTAGCCGATCGTCCCGAATACCTATCCAAAATTCATTTGTCATAATTATTTCACCAAATGTCGTATTTACTCGAGACCTAAGGATTTTCAAAGTGTTGCAGCTCCATCGTTCGTCACGTCGTAAAACGCTGACAACGATTAATCTCACTGTTCAACCAGCGATTTTCACGACTAAATCCTGTTTTCCGGTAACGAGATCGAATGAGAAAAAAAGAAGAAGAAGTTCGACTGGAACGTAAAGAGATCTCGTCAGGATCGACCCGTGTGATTACGCTCGGGATAAATGATACGAGGAAATGATCACGAGGGAGAGAAAAAGACGAAGAGAGAGAGAGCGACGACAGAGGGATAGTGTGGACGAGACTGTAATGAAAATTCACCACAACGATGGATATTAATGGTTTTCGGAAATTGCGCTTACCGTAAAATAGCATAGTCGTAAAAGTAAGCCGGTTGGATGTAGAGGCACTGCCGAGTTTGTAAGAGAAGGTGAACGGAGAGAAAGAGGAAATATGGCGCGTGCGTTCCAGCCCTGTGACAGCAGCAGCGAGTATTAGAATTTAAATTGAATCTGCTTTACGACTCGGCTTGATACGTTGAACGTGAGCGCGTGCGAGCTTTCGTCATTTTCCCGCAATGGCCAAGCAGTTTGATTTTTCGAATTCACTTCCTTCCGCTATTTCTCATCCTCGTTTTCCTGCTTCGGTAACATACGTCCTTTTTCTAAAGGTTTTTAATCCTTTTTGTTGTTCTTTTTTTATACGATGCGATCTTTGACCGGATATCGCGATTGATCTCTCGCGATATGTAAATTCAACGAAAGTTTTCGTCACGTCGAAGCAAGCGAGGAAAACCGAATATTTGGATGAGGTTGAAAGCGTTCGAGTGTCATCGAAGCGTTATATTCTTCTCTCGAAAGTTGGAAATTTATTTTTCAAGCGGAGTTTCGTTCTTTACGATTCTTATTCAAGACTATCGTATATCGAGCCAAATTTACTTTTACGGCGTAGCTCGCTGACTACTGAAGATTTAAACTCTTGGAAAGTACCACGTGTGTATAAGAAGCGTGTTTTAAGATAAAGATAAAAACGGGCAAACGAAGAGAGTAATTTTTACGTGCGTTTAAAAAACTATATATCTGTGCATTCGTTTCATTTCGTGAAATGAATATAAATCATGTCGTCGAAGACTGTAAGTTTCCCGCCTGTTTTTCTTTTGTTTAGGACGAAATTACGATTGAACCCAGGGACAATGGTAGTAAGGGCCGCGACGGGGATTCCGGATGCTGATGAGTCGCAATTAGCGATTCGAAAGAACGAACTTTTCCAGAGGGACGTAACAATCGAGACTCTCGTGGCAGGAAAGGGGGAACCATCGCTGAATCTGTGGCCGTGGGGTGCAATTTTCCGGGTAGGTATTCGAATCAGACACAAGCCGGATCAGATGTCTGAGCGACCAACATGCGCGGTCTACGGTTCTCCTCTGGGAGTAAAATCGACTACGACAACCTCGTCGTCGTGAGAACTTTATAGGTTGGTAGAGCGGAGTGTGGGGCATTGCGGGTAGGAGAGATGTCTTCTTGGTTTTCCTCTTTCATCCTCTTAATGCAATTCCCGACGCCGTAAGTACAGGGTCTCGCTGCATCGCCACTGATTGTTCGGGAAAGCTTGAAGAAGCTTTCGAAATTGCGCTTGCACGGTTTCTTCCACTTTTCTATCTACTTTGATCAGCGAACCTTTTCAATTTTTATTCGCCTATGGATATTTTGCTTAACGAAAGGAGTCACTCGTACTTTCACCGATGCGATTTTAGGATTCTAAGTGTAAAATCGTCGTCGATGGTCCGGCGCGAGTCCGGTAATAACGTACTTTATTATGCAGATTGGAAAATTCTCGAATTTTCTAGGAATACCAAAATTACGTGTCCCAACGACTGTTCGATCCTATTGGAGAAGCTCGGACCGTGAGTGGTGATCGTGATAAAGCGGTCCCTCAAAAACTCATTGAGCCAGCAGAGCCGGAAGGAGCCACGGTTGTTCAGGTACATCCAAGTTTCACCGACTCCTTCTCTACCAGGGAGTTCAAAACACACTTCCATAGGTTTAGATCGACCCGACCTTTTATCCCTCGTATAACTCTCACCCAACCTGCAACTTGGTAGAGCGTCTCCCAGCAACGTTTCTGTACGATCGGATTGGATTGCGAATTTGATTAAACTTCGCTTAGCTCCGAGACCCTTCTCTCTTCTTCTCCTCCCCACCTCGTCGCATCCTCTGCTTTCTCTATTTCCCTCGTTTGGCGAGAAAGATCTTACCCCAGCACTATTTCCCTTACTCTTCCGAGACAGTCCAGATGATATCGGACCGACAATTTCATCCTCTGCCGAGCGTATTTAATAACGGACTTATTAAAATCCTTTGGTCCGATTGATTACTCGTACCTGTCATAATATTGAACGTATCGATCCAATGTGTCCTTTGGTAAATTGAGCGGTAAGCTCGTCAATTTCAATACGACATACTTAATTGACTTTTTCGCTTATATTTTCAAAGGGAGTTGAATTATTGTCTTTATAAGCCCTTGACTTTCAAGAAGACAAGCTGAAAGAATGTTTTTCCGACCTCTTTACTACTCGAAAAGAATAACGAAGACAAATCACCGATACAAAGTTTTTGACCTGGAGCCAAAGTGGAGACTGGGCTCAACGCTTTTCTCCTTTTCCACGGCCCGTGTTCACCCTCCGAGAAGTACCAGAGCTACGATAATGGTCTCATTTACACACATTCTTATCGCGTACGTTCTCGTTTGTTTGGCGCGTGTTTTGACTTTAGGGACCGACTCTCTCGGTACTCAAGTTGGGCGCTCTAGTAACAGGACCGCGGTTCAAACAATCTTAATTATGAATAATAAACATTGATACTCGAGTGTAACAGTGCGAGAAAACAGATGCTATTTGCTGCCCGAGGAAAATTATTTTCACGATGTGACAGGAATTTTCGGATTTTGGAACTTTGGAAGTTTCGTTGGTAGGATTGTGCCATTTCATTCTCGATGGTAGTTAACAAAATTTCTGTACCCGATCTAGCAACCGACTCATACTCTCGCGACCATGCCAGTCACTGTTTTAATAGCGGCGAGCTCAACGAGTGAAAAGTTCGGCAGGAAAAAAAGACGAACAAAAAAACAAAAAAAAGGTTTTAAGCCGAGGTCACCGAACGGTTGGTTGAACGAGTTCGATCGATTTGGGCTACCCCCTCGAGCTCGCTAATGGTGCTCCACAACCAACTTCGAACTTACCTTTTTTTTCTCCTCTTCCTTTCTCTCTCTCTCTCTCTCTCGTTCTCCAGCTCCCGTTGCTTCACTCCCTTTCTTAACTCTTTTTCGTTTTTAAGGGACTTCGCTTCGCTACCTCCGAGTTCGTGCTCCCCGTTTTGTAGTTCATTTTTCTTTCTCGCGACGAAAAAAGTGAGAATAAGTTGAACAAGGGACGATCGGTAGTGTGCAATTCGTTGTGTCGAGGCATGATAAACGATGGAACCTTTTTTTTGGTGGTGAAGCATCCGATGTATGTGTAAATGGTGTTTTGCAATGGGATTCTTGTTATCGACACGTACGATGGAAAACAGGAGAAAGTCGGTAGAAGATCGCGAAGGTCGTTGCATCGATTTCGAAAGACAGACCCATCAATCGTCGTGCGACTAATTATTTTTTTCAAATGTGAAAAAGCTATTTTTCATCGAGTCTATCTCCGAATTAAACTCTTCCAGTTTGGGCCAATGTCTGGGAAAGGGCGTCGAGCGTCTCGAATAATGAGAAGAAGAAGGGTCGAGGGCCGACGATAAAGGGCAAAGGTATCGAAGTGACGAGTTTTCCCAGCGGAAAGTAGGCAGGTCGAGCCTAATAAGAATCAATTACGTGTTAAATGGCGCACGTGAGTAATCGAAGCAACGATGCTTTCCGCATACAAAGTCGGATCGATTTCCGTTGCTCACGACGTAGAAACGAAGTGAAAAGGGAAAACGGGGAAAGTTCGGTGGGATAAGATGCTCGAGTCGCCATGTCTTTTTTTTCATCTTCTTTTTTCGAGAGAGAGAGAGAGAGAGAGAGAGGGGAGGAGAGAGAGAGAGAGAGAGAGAGAGAGAGAGAGAGGAGGGGGGGGAGAACGAAAACGGATCGGAAGTCGAAGATCGACGGCGGGATCGTCGCTAAAACGGCCGAATCTGTAAAGCAGCGACGTTCTTCGATCTGCATCTAATGGCTCGGAAAGAACTGCCGAATTTTAATTATTTCCACCCGAACGAAGACAGCTCTCTTCCAGTCCTGTTCGAGACTGTGACATACTGCTAACCACGACTCTCTATAACCATTTTCTCCATTATGTTTTTATGCCTGTCAATATTGTTTTTCCGATTTTTACGATTCAACATTCGACTGCATATCTTTAAAGAACTTTCCTCTTGTTCGTTTTCCTACGGAGGGATATTAAATTTTTGAGCAGTTTTTTACTTCGGTAAGTCGGTTCTTTTAAGAGAGTCGAATAAACATTCGGAATGGGCAGTGTTCCGTGAGAAAAGTCAGGGTGACGAGGAAAAGAGGTTGGTCGAATTTTGTACCACTGGTGCTATCTCTTGGGTAGAAACTGGAAGCCCCGGAGCCACGAGTACCGAACCCATGGGAACAAGAATATTTAATGCAAATTATTTAACATGCTCGGTGACCACGTTTCCCAGTCAAACTATACACACGGATATATACATGTATAGATATATATAGAGGTACAGAATACGTCGTCCAACGTTCTCCAGTGGGTACTCATCACCACCTGCGTCTCCATTTACCCCACTCCAACATTCTCCACTCAGAGCATTAGCTCCCCACGATAATTCCATTACTTTCATTATTAATGCGACCAGATTTCAAAACGCAATCGCAGTAGCGATAAAAAGGAAAAAAAAACAAAATCAAGCGAGAAATATTCATGCACACAAAGTCGCACGATGGAATTTCAATGGTCACGTTTTGTACTTGAAATAATAAAGAAAGTCGTACGTTTTATTCAGATTGAACGATATGTAAAAACGAACGACGATAAATTGATCGATTATTGAAATATCGATTATTTTCTCCGTCTAAAGAATCGGTACAGTCGTTTTTTTCTCTCCTGGACGATTGACTCGTTGAAATAACATCGAAATAACCACACGTTCGCTATAAAATTTTACATTCGTGGCACGATCGATGGTAATCAGTGCCATTGCCAACCACGTCGAGAATTTAATCTCTTTCTGTTACGATTATTTGCATAGCCGAGGAGAGAAATTGAATCAACGTTACATTTGGTGGCTGCGAGAGTTAATTCCGCATAATAGTTTGGTAATCTGTTGGCGAAGAGAAAAGGTTTGGGAGGGCGAGATCGGGGTTGGGATGGGTGACACTGGCGTATACTAACTACATGCCATCGAATAATGTCGCTGGCAGACTGAAACGAAAGGTAAACGAGCGAACACCGAACCCAACCTCTTTATATTATACCTACTGGTGCAACCAGATTCGGCAATAGCGTACAACTGTTTCCGCGTAAACATAGAACCACGCGAATTTCATCCCTGAATCTCGTGCTATAACCGTGCCAAGTTCCCTCTCCCTCTCCTCTCTCCGCTCTCTTTTTCCCTCCTCCCTTTCTCTCTTTCCGCACAAACTAATGTCTTTTTCGTGTACAACGTACAATGGGGATTATGACTATTGCCACGATACTGATATCGTGCACGCTGTGAACAAACAAACTAATTTCGAACGTACCTAGTTTCTTTTATTGCAATTGAAATCGATGCAATATCGTTAGATCGTTGGTCACGTTTGTTTTTTTTTTTGCTACAAAGAGAATTGATCATGATATCGATTGAGGGAGATTGAATAAATGTTTTGCCTCGCAGTACGATGACTTTATTTACTCGTTTATTTTCTGCTTCGAGGGATGATTCAAAGTTCCCCGAGGGTAGCCGCATATTCGCTCTGTGGTTTGGACCTCCTTGTTCTATCCACCGTGCTCTTCTTACAACCATGCTACTATATCGTAGTTTCTGTGCAATGGCGAATATGAATTTCGCGTATACGTAACCGTAAGCGGCACATAAATTTGTCAGCGAACTACCCAGTCTCGCGCTTCACTCCTCCTCGTCTTCGTTTTATGAAGTGGAAACCTTTCTTATATAGAGGTTCTCGTATTTTCTCTCGTTTTTATACCTGTCTTTGTCTCGCCTTATCCTCATATATATATGCATATACATTTTTTTCTTTACTTCCTTCACTCGCTTCCTCTCCACTCTTCCTTATTTCGTTCCTTTCCCCGATAGCTTCTTTTTCGCTCAACCGAGCGCCCCTTGTGTTACTTTTCCCAAGCATCGCACCAACGGTGACTCGCTATTTTATTTTTCATTTTTCACGCTAACCCCCTTCGAGACTCTCGGGCTCTCCTGTGCGTTTTCTACATTTCGCGACCTTTTCGCATAAATTATGCAAACGAAAGATGCCTATTGCACGGATTCGCATGTTGCCCAGGATAATGGAGTTTTTTCACTCGTTCCCTCTTTTTCTTCTTCTTCTTCTTATTCTTCTTCTTCTCTCTCTCTCTCTACTTCTGCCACTTCCTCGTCCTCTTGTATTTTGTTCATCCTCTCGTGGACTTTACAAATGCAAAACATCTTATTCCGAGTCGCCCGAGGATTACCTCGTCCAAGCTTATATACGTTTGGCATCACGTGGGATATTCGCCGTGATGAAACTCCTAAACAAGCTGGGTTAGAACGAGAACGTGACGAGATATTCCCAAAGCCGATCTCGGCAATTAGAATTGTACTAACTTATTATTATTATTATTATCAAAATCTTTCCCGTATCGTTTGAAACGTTACAAGAATAAATTTCCTTGCTTATCTCGTCTCATTACCCGCGCTTTTCCTGCACGATAATGCATGGGTAAGCAGCACGTTGTTGCTGCTAAACAGTTTCACACGAATCTCAAGATCTTGGAATTCGCTCTTGAAATGTTCTTCCCCACGAGAAACATCGAGTACCACGTAACTCTTGGCCCGAGATAGCGAATAGCAAATTTCGCTTCGAACAAAATAATCCCTCCGGTCTCTACGGACTTTATCGCACTTGCATAATAAGCTCGCGCACAATTCCCTTGAGCGATAAGTTCCGATAAAACTAGACGCACAAACAATAATACATAATTCATGAGTAATATTGTGTCGCGCTACTTGGCAACGTGCAATTTGCACAATCAACGTGATTGACTACGTTAACTCCGTAGGTGTTCTCCGCTTTCTCACTGATATCACTCGCTTTCTAATTTGATCGTGGATAAAACCCGAAGAGTACGAGAGAGAGAGAGAGAGAGAGAGAGGTAGTTTATGCGAATTTATAATTCCAATTAAGTTGATTGCACAAGACTTCAGGTGTTTGCGAACTTTACGAATTGCCTGTAAGCTTCGATAATATAATTCGCATCAGTTTATGCGGGAGAGCTTGCGTATGTTGGTCTCTAAACAATCTCATTCGAAATGTAGATTAGATATTAAAATAACTCGATAGCGAATCGATCACATTTCGATCCATTAACACGTAGTTTGCTGCTGGATTTTTCATCGATCCACCTCGTAAAGTAGACAATCTTACAAATTCAAGCACTTTTCGTTCTCTACCAACGCTATGCAAAATACGCGTTTAAGCGTTTTTCTTAAACAACGTGTTAAAACGTAGTCTAAACTTTTACGTGGAATCGATACGTTTTATGGTTTTGTAAAAGGAGCTAAGCCATCGTACAATCCTACGTAGAGAAGGTCTTTCAACCTCTCGAATCGACTTGTCCTTCGGGTACGATATCATTTATTTCTCCATCCTCTCCATCACTTTTGATTAAGGGGAAATCGAATATACGTATATTTTGGAAGAGACAATCATCTTAAACGAGGAGATGCATTGCAAATCCAATTAATTATCTAATGTGGGACTTCGGTAGATAAACCCTAATAGCTATTATAAATAAGGGTTCCCTGTAGACTCATCGCAGCAACCAATTTTCGTTGGTTCATGTCGTAATATTGGTGATGGATTTTGATCCAACTCTGAATTTCTTGCGTCATCATGAGGGAGATGTCGATATCATCGTCGGAAAATGAGATAGATGTCACCTGCCTACTCGCGCACTGTTTGCCTTCTTATTGGATAAACAATGGGTGTGCATTAACTACGTAAATAACTTTTCTCGTGGAAATCCTTTTTGGAAGATCGAAGGGTTGACGATTAATTCCTATCCATTAGATATCAAAACACGAGTTTCCATAATCGGCGATCCTTCCTATTTCATCGGGATCGTTCGTCTTCTAATATCACATTCTACTGATCGAAGCAAAATAATTGCTGGCTCGTTTAATTCATCAACCCCTATTACTCCGACGAGTTAACGATAGGGCGATAAAAAACGGATTTTCCAAACTGTCGTGAAAATCTTGGGGCGTGAAAGCTATTGAATTGGTGTTCGTTTTGTAATACCTAGAAATAATATTCCACACGTATACGATTCTCTCACACGGACCATAGTACTCTTGTTCACTCATACCCGCAGTGTCTCCCCGGCACTTCGATTCGAACTATATCATGGATATAAATCATCGGTGCCAGCAAGTTGTCGGAGTTCGGGGTTGACCCCGAAACGCCAACGAGCAAGAAATATGAGTTTCGTGCTGGGGGATGATATTCGTGAGAGGAGACGGTAGTTGAGCCTTGGTTAAGTGGTGATAGTGTGTGTTCTCTCTCTTTCTGTCGTTCTTTTCTTTTTTCATCGTGCCACTCTTCTTGCTTCTCCCCTTTCCCTGTCGTCTACAATTTTGCATATCATGGAATGTAGAATATATGTCTGTACGACTGATATATCTCTACTGTCTGTAGCCAAGTGCGAATTGGAACATTCACCAGGGAGATCGATTTATCGCAGAGAGTTTTGCAACGATGATTAGCACGAAAGGTAAAGAAAAATCTTGTTGAAAAACAGTGTCATGGACAGGATTTATACAGTCAATGGTATAGCGAACACTTACCAAGTTGAAAAGAGAATTGGCAGCGATGTCACGAGAACATTTGTACGCGATTTTCTGGCTCGTACACGCGTTAAAGAAAATGGAAGAATACCCAGAGAGCTTCAAGGTTTCGGTTTAACGTTAGGGAACTATTTCCACTTATGATCATTTTCTTTGGACACTTGGGTACAGTTTCATCCATTTTTTAATTTAAGAATCGTTTGATCGTTTAGATTGAATTATGATCGTAACTAATATCTAGTGGCAGTTCGGTTACTTCAAAGGGCTGCACCAGTAGTTCGACAGGGTGTGTTGAACGAGAATCTCCTGAGGCTTCGAGGTTGTGCAATTCAGTTGCCGAGCTAGAACACAGTTCCTCGAGCCAAGAAGGAAAGGATAGTGTTAGTTGACCACGGTCTTTCCGGAGCTTCGTAAATGAAGAGGGAGCGGGGAGGGGGGGGGGGTATAGAAGGAGAGAGAAAGATAGGAACATAGGAAATACGGAAAGGTAAGGTATCAGCGCAGACGGAAAAGCGAGGCGAAGGGAGAGAAATCCAGCTGCCCTCTAATCCCCCAGTTAGCCTAATCCGCTTACCGAGAGAAGTTTCCTCCGTAACGTGACGCGGCCGAGTCCGAACTCAGGGGCCAAAGTTCTACTACTTGCTTGCGGCTGACTAACCGTCGACCATTACTCCTGTGGAACGGACTTTATAACGCCTTGCATCTTCGCTCGCTCGAGCCTTCTCCCTAGCCCACCACCTCGTACCACCACGTCGTTTATTTCACCCTCGATCATTCTTGCAAAATGGAAAACGGCATCTTCGTTCGTAGCTTAAGAGCTCTTGATAAAACTTAATGAAATAAACCAGTGTCTGTGCCTGGTAGTCTGAGCGGAAACTTAAAATCTGCTATTAGAGTTTCAATTTTCTCGATTTATTGGATGATCAAATGTTCTTTCAGGTTCTCGAGTATCCTTATACCTCGAGTAGTATGTACCTACCAACACGAATGTACGACTCGTACTCCGTGATTGTTGCAAAGACTGCTATGAACCCGGCACTTTGACGATACCGGGAAAACGTTAACGTGATTACCGTTTTCTTTTTCTCTACCTCTTTTCCGAGCCCTTACTTCCACTCTAGGGCAATTCGCGAAGCCAAAGTACTGTATAAATTAATATCAGCGATGATCTCGATAAGTGCCGGACAAGGTAAGATACAGAAGAAAAGCGGAGTACGTTGAGTGGAATATCGATATGCAAATGTAAAGTGCAACGAAGCGAGGGAGGGCAATGTGCCATTAGCGAAAAAGGAGGGTTCGAGGCTCGTTTCTACACCAGGAGAGTGAGAGTGCGAGCGAGCACTCGCACTTTGCCGATCGTTAAGTAAGCGCTATACATTGAAAACTTTTGCAGGAAAAGAAGTTTGGCCGAGGGACTCTTGGCAGAACGAGTGTTGCAAGTGAGCATGAAACGCTGGGAATTTTCGAAGTGATATAAACGTAGCGAGAGCCATGGAGGTGGGGAGGTACGTTTTTCTAATTACGGAACCCTCTTAAGAGTCGCTTCTCCGTTATTTTTTACTTCTTGCTCCAGGCTAGCTCTTGGCCAACCCAGCTTCATGCCTGATTTACTTTCTAGTCTGGGCATCTTCATGAGTAGTATTATAATCATATCCCAGACGGGCTAATTGTAAAAGGTTGTCAAAGAGGCGTTTGGTTAGAGGGCAGTAACGAGAAAGCCTCCGGTCGAAGTAATCAACCGTGCCGGACGAGAACGAGCGAGAAAGGGACACCTCGGGGGGCGACTTTAAAGCTTAATGACAGACAGACTGTGGGTAAGAGAGAGATAGAAGAGTACCTACCGTCGGACTCCGGGACTGATTCCGGTGATGTGCACTGCGACCTCGGCATAGGCTACCTCCTACTCACTGTTGCCTCATCATCCTCATCCTTCCAACGCTTGCCTAAAACTGTGCATGGAGCCTAATACCGAAGTCAACTACTACTGCCATTCTCTAAACGACATGGATTCCCTGCTGTGCGTTACGACACAAGGCAAATCCATCGTCCACGACAAGGGAGTGTAACATAACGCCCCAACTCCGGAATTGGCCAACTAACCCAGCCGCAAGCTCGCAGTATCGGGCGTCTGCGGCTTTACCGGAACAACCTTAATTCCCAGTTTCCCGCACCCGGTTCTACCAGTCAGCCGCCGCACGCTCGTAAAATCGACATAAACTACGACTTTCGAAGCACCCTTTCCAACCCCGGAATACCTCCGTTCGGCCATTTTTTTACTTCTTTAACATTTTCATCCATTAATACTTTATACGACCAAACTTCGAAATCAAATGTCACGAAAATTGTGTTAAATGGTAATGAAATACGGATCTTTCGTGTATAGCTGTGTATTATCCATTGAGGAATTTTTAGCCTGAAAATTGGCTTTCTTACGAAATTAGTTTTCTTAAGAATTAATACTTTTCTTCCTTGTCCAATGTTCATTTATCAAGTATCACAAATTCGAATGAAATATTGTATATATGTACGTTCTACGTGAAAACGAAATGACGTGATAATTTGCGGAGTCTTTTTATCACTTGAAATTTTGTAATTTGGATGCTCGAGGAAAATTTAATCCCTGTTCCATGCTCGACTGAGATATATGCTCGATTGTTAACTCTTATAAATGTGAGCTCTTTGTTCAAGTTGGGACAGAGCACGGGGAGAAACTCTCGAAAAAATTGTCTCTCTACTCGCAACTCTGTTTCTTTTCATCTCTCCTTTGTCCTCCTTTTTTCCCTCCTACCCTTCTCAGTGGCTCGTTTAATTTGGACTCTGTGAGAGGTAGGGAGTACACAGACTCTGGCTATAGGGTCTAGGACAATTTGGCCAATGGACTAATACAGCACGCGGCTCTATGCTATAATTTTCTTAATAAACTTCTGTGAATCTTGAGGATAGTATGGGTAGAGCAGATCATGATCCAACCTTTTTAAGCTTTCAGAGAGATGGTAACCGAGCGAGGGAGTGGAAGTTTTACGCGTATGCTCTTTTACACAAATTATTTTTGCAAACGCGAGCATTTATTTTAATCCCGGCTTTGTTGAGCTCTCTCGTACATTCACCCAGCAATGAACAATTATTTTACAAACAAAGAACGGCGAGAGCTTTTTTTGCGGATACTTCATAAATCAAAAGGTTATCACAAATAAAACCACATGGGAATAACAGGAATATCGTTCTCCTATTATTTTTTTTTCGTTTTTCTATCGAAAATGCATTCGTTCGATAAAGCAATATTTTCCATTGAAGTTGAAAAATAAAAACGAATGCGTGATAGGCAGCCAACGAATGCCAGAAGTCGTATCAGTGAGATGCAAGACAGATACGTAACGAAGTGACAGAAGCGCAAAACCCAAAAATGTAATTTATCGAATCGACAACTAACGTGGAAACTAACATGGAAATAAAATTCGCCATTTTATTTTTTCATAGTTTCGTATCAGGAAGTATAATTTCGCAGGAAAAAATGGATTTTTTATACTTTTGTTGGTCATTGGAAATTTGACTTTGATTCTTACGAATTCGCTCTAGACAACTTGCCAAAAAAGCTTTCGAATGGTTGTGTAACTCGTGAACAAAAGGATGTTCGTTGGGCTTCTTACAAGTATAAAAAAAAACGACGACACTTTTCGAGGTAGAGAAGCAAAACCGGATGGTAGACACGGAGTGAACGAGAGAAAGGAGGGGGGGGGGGGGGTAAGCTCAGTGATCCTGGAAATGTTTATGTGCGACGTGTGCCATTATCCATCTGCAACGGTCACACGAGCCGGAAGATAAAAGGTATGGGGTTGACGAGGGTGATGAACGAGCATAGTGCTGGCACGTTGGTTCGTGCTGCTTTAGCACACATCTTATGCCTGTACAGGTATAGTCGTGTACTCTGTGAGCTTAACGCAAGAGAACGGTATACACGTAGATCGATCCTTCCTTCATCCGTTAGGAGAACACTCATCTCCGAGGCTGGAGCGCACCGGCTATAACTCGAGCGCTGATGGGTGAAGCATTGCTCAATATGACAATGGTAGTCTACGTTTCCTGCATATTATTCAGCGATTATTCGAATCTACAGTTACATTGAAGAGTAATGGATTACATTTGTCGATGACAAAGTATCTTTGTTAGTGAACATTTTTCTGATGACTGGAGACTTTTTTGACAAGTGCAACCCGATTAAAACAAAAATGAATACATGTATATATTTTTTAAATTATGGGTATGATAATATATATTGTAAATGCTTTTATATAAATGCCAGAGATTTTTATTCATGGAGAAATTTTTATTCATGGAGAAACCCAGGGTGTTAATTAATATTCGAAGTAGAATCCACACTTTTTTATTAAATTTTCGAATCGGTGACAAAGAATCTCTATCAGTGAATATTTTTCTGATAACTTGAGACTTTTTTGGCAGGTGCAACTCGATTGAAACAAAAATGAATACATGTATATATTTAAAAATTATGAGTATATCTTTATATAAATGCCAGAGATTTTTATTCATGGAGAAAATCAGGATGTTAATTAATATTCGAAGTACAACCCACACTTTTTTATTAAATTTTCGTATCGGTTTATTCATAGAGAAAATCAGGGTGTTAATTAATACTCGAAGCAGAACCCACACTTTTTTTTATTAAACTTTCGTATCGGTGACCAGGAATCTCTATCAGTGAATATTTTTCTGATAACTTGAGACATTTTTGGCATGTACAACTCGATTGAAACAAAAATGAATACATGTATATATTTAAAAATTATGAGTATATCTTTATATAAATGCCAGAGATTTTTATTCATGGAGAAACTCAGGGTGTTATTTAATATTCGAAGTAGAATCCACACTTTTTTATTAAATTTTCGAATCGGTGATAAAGAATCTCTATCAGTGAATATTTTTCTGATAATTTGAGACATTTTTGGCAGGTGCAACTCGATTCAAAGAAAACTTAATACATTTATATATTTTTTAAATTATGGGTATGATATCTTTATATAAATGCCAGAGACAGAGAATCTTTGTCACTGAATATTTTTCTGATAACTTGAGAAATTTTTGGCATGTGCAACTCGATTCAAACAAAAATGAATACATGTATAATATATATTTTTTAAATTAGCGGTATGATATCTTTATATAAATGCCAGAGTCTTTTATCGACGGAGAAACTCGCGGTGTTAATTAATATTCGAAGAAGAAGCCACACTTCCTTATTAAATTTTCGCGTCAGTGGGTCCTATGAATTTTTTTGAGTTGATGTAATGCCCGCGACGCGAGGGTTGGGGGGTAGATATTGCCTTATATACAAAATACATTAACATTCATTCGGCGAGAGTCATCCATCGTCCCGTGAAACTTTTGCCAATTAATTTTCGCGGCAGGGCGCTTGTAATTATAAGTTTGGCGCGTGCATCGTACCGAGAACCGAAGCTGTACGATCTTCCACTTTATCTTGCATCGTACGTAAACTCAACCGCACGTGCCATCTCGAGAATACAAACTATTACAGTAATGCACTTCCGTCGAAGTAAATAAAACTAATGTTCGTTGGATTATTGTCTCTGCCGGAAAAAAATTGTGAAAGGGCTTGGATAACGTGAGACATCGAGATTGTACGAAAGAATTATAGACGAGGGATTTTATATGGCAACAATCGTTATAAATACTTGAAAGCTCAGTCTGGAAAAAGGGATAAGGGCGAAACGAAGGAAAAGGGATTTTAAGCAAGGTGGCTAGAGCAAACGTTTCAAACGGTTGGATTATAAATAATAATGCTAGTAAATGAATACGAAGAGAACTCGAAGAGGTTCTTTCTTATATTCGTCCTCTAGCCGTCTCTCGAGATTTGTCTTTCCTTTTTGTCTTGGAAAATACGGATTTGTACGTATACGATATATACAGTTTTGTATACCCAACGCTGTGCTTGCAGCTAACACTTTTTCCTTATCATCCACTCGTTTACTTTTATTTTCTCCTTGGTACTCCTGAACCTCGTTCTTAGAACTCGTTTTTTTTGTACAGAATTCTGACATGAAATTCTTCATCGTCCATTTATTTCGACCAGAAACACGTTCCTTGAAAAAAAACAAAGTCATCCATCAGACTAACGAGACTTGAAAAATTCTCAAATTGGAATTAAATTGGATTTAACAAAATTAAATAAACGGCGATTCTTGTAAACGCTCGTAAAAGCTTGTTTCAAATTGTTCTCACTTCTAAGTGCAATTTGAGATCTTTTTTTTCCCCTCGTAAGTAGGTAAATAAGAAACTAGCGTGAGTCGTGGACGTGGCGAGAGTTCAACGTACGATAGTAAAGATGTAAAGATTGCGAGGTCTTTCCCTTAAAGCGAAACGTTTCGTCGAGACGGACCAGCTGCCAAGAAATAGGATCGTTTAAAGCACGAATGAGGTTCTTGTTACGACTAGAGCGGGTTGGTGAGGCTTGACGATGCACCAGGAGCGATGTACAAAGTGCAGCGGGTACGGAAATCCAGGTGGAGGAGGGTCTCTGCTTGATTTGCATCCGGCATATCCTCGAGCGAAATGTGACAGGAGAGGAAATGAACTGCTCACAGAGTGCAGATCAGCGTTACCCAGTTCCTACTGGCTGTGCCATGTGGACATCGGTGAACTTAGGCTTAAACCAATCCCAACGAAAGAAATAAAAAAAAAAATAAAAAAAACTGACATACATCGAGATGTTAATCTTCGTCCTCGAAAAATTGCAACTTTTGACGTTTCATCATTGACCGACCAAAAGCCCTCGGCAACCCGTCCACTCTATTTTCGACTCTTCGTTCACTCGCTATTCATCGTATATACACGACGAATGTAATCCTCTAAAATGGATTTTTTTTTCGTCATCCATGCGTTAACGTTGACACATGGAGATGGGGGAATTGTTTTTTTTTTGTGCTGATCCATCAGCTACACTGCGGAGGCTGACGTTTGCAGTTGGATATATCGTGAAAACAAAATACACACACACTCTTTCAAAATCCTTATGGACGTATCGAATAATGGTTACCATCGGTTTGGACAACGATCACTCACTGTCGGAGTTATGACTTTTCGAATGTTCACGTTGGATTCGAAATCTGCTGTGACCCCGGAGAAACCTGCGGATTTTTATTCTAGGTATTCAGTTTTTGATAACGATACTTAGCGTTTGATATAATTACGAAACTGTGCGAGTACGTCGTTGTGGAAATGAGGATGTACAGTGACATCGACGCGAGAAATGGCGACAGGAACAGCCACTAATCAGACGGAAAAAGACGGACGTGTATGTAGGCGATGGTCGTGAGGACTGTAAATGCGAATTAGTCGGAAGCGAAGGAGTCGGGAGTACGAAAGAGCTGCTTGGTTTCTCCAAGCTAGAGGGTGAACCGTCAGGGAGAAAGTGAGAGAACGAAATAGGGTGAGGGAGACACGGTAGGAAGAAGCCCGTAAATCGTTGTCTTATCGCGACAGTCGGGCGACTGTGAGTAGCAACAGCCCGGAGACAGGACTCTCAAGCTCCCGTGTGTCCAGTGACGTTACAGCATGTACATCGTACCAAATGGGCGAGAAAGCAAGTAAAATGGATAATAAGAGCAAGGACAAAGAGAAACAGTAGTCCTGGATAATCACGGCTAAGAGACAAAAGGACAGAGTTGAGCAAATAACGTAACGAGTGTGCGAAACTACTGCTGCATTAAAAAATAAGTGGATATCTTGAAAACTTAAACGCTTGTAAAGCTTCTGTTTTTTTTTCGTATGAATTATTTTTATTTTCAAAATATATTTTTATTCTCTCTGAGTTTAGAAAGATTGTTGGAAAGGTTTATCAACAATTGACCGATACGATGGTAACTCTTGTTCTCCACGTGTGACAGATGGAAACGATGACAACTATAATTTCCTTTCTCCATTAACCCTATGGCAAATCTTCAGCGATATTGTCTTAATGAGAAACGTCAATGTCAGTTTGGTGATATACGAACCTATCACCGAATCATCCTGAAATGATGATATTTCAACTGGAATTACCTCTGCGAATGCCTGGTGTTAAATTAATCCTAATATTCCCTACAACTTTACCCAATCCCACTCGCGTTATTTCTCCAATTTGCTCTCACGCAGTCACGTTTTCCCGTTGTTAACGCATACCCTCCGGGTAATTTCGAACTCGAATGTACGAGTTTATGATTTACCAATTGCCTTTGCACGTTTACGGCTGCCTACTACCACTAATGCGATTCGCTCGTTAATCTCTCATGTAACAACGATCGGATCGTTTTGCCAGCTTTGCGTCAATATTTCCAACCCCTTTTAATCCGCTCGAGTGCGAACATTGGCGCTGCTGGAATTATTTTTTTGACGCTGCTTAAAAAAGAAGTGGTAGATTAAAAATGTGTCGAAACGTTTTATTTCAAAGGCGATTTTTTTTATTTGTTTTTCGTTGTTAATGAATTTATACGACAGTTTTCAGTAGACAATTTCCTGCAGGATGTTAATATACATTTTTGTAGAAAATGATAATTTACGGGTCAAAAATCGAGAAATCGTGACATTTTGTGGTTTTCTTGATTTTTTATTTGCTAATTGTCAAATATAAAAAAAAGACTATTATTTTTGTGAGATACAGGAAATTTTCTATGAAAATGTATTCTTTGGAAGAAGTCTTCTTCTGAAGTTAATTTTCTAAAACAAAAATTCTAAATTTTTAATTTTTTGGTGAAAAAGCTCAAAATCCGAACAATTGTTTATTTCTACTGTGTTTACGAGCAATTCTGTACGAGGTATTTCCAATGCACAGCAGGTAGATAAATCGAATGCCCACAATTTCAATAAAATTCATTAATCTAACGAATGAAATAATTCTTTTACATCAATGAACTTTATTGTTTTCACGGAGATAAATTAATATCGAAATAAAATAAAATATCCAATATGAAATTAAACGATTTAAAATACATAATAGGCGAACAATAAGAAATTTGTTGACCATTTCGTAGCAAGCCAGACGGATTTCTTCGGAGAAAAGTAAGGGGCAAGTCTAGGAACGAACGGCGCAAGGATAAGGAACTGAACGAGAAAGGATCCGAACGAGCGTTTTCGAAGGTTTATAATGGTTCCAAATGCCCGAGAATTTGCGGCAGTATATTCGAAAGACGTTTACACGGTAGGGGCTGGCTCGCATTAAATCTTCCCTCGTGGGAGAGTCCCTTACTTTCCTGGTTCCTCTCGAAATCCCAGCCTCTTTATGCGTCTCTCCTCCTTTCCTCAGCCGTCCAATTCCGTGAGCCACATTTACGCGAGTACGATGCTCATCGTCGTCTATCTCACTATCTATGCGATCAACGAAAATTCGCGCCTCGCTATGTTCCTGCCTCCTCATTATTTCAACGCGAGACACGCTCGCCGGCCTGTTTAGCTTCTACTTCCATCATTCTCTACCTTCCTCGTACATTCTCCGCTGCGGATACATTTACAAGCCACATAAACCAAAACCCACAGTTATGTAGGTCGGTGAATTTCCACGAAATCTTGGTTAGTTTCTATTCACTATAGCCCACCTTATCATTCATCGCCCGTTACTATTCGCACTCACTTTTTTAAGACAGTATTGTCATTTTTGATAAATAATTATTTTTGAAAAATGCAAATTATTCGTGATGCACTGATTGAAAATCATTTGACCAGGCAGAATCATTGGAAGGAGAAGTCGCTGAAAGAGGATTCGGTCAAGCAGTTTTGCATAGCAGCCAATCATTCCTTTCGCATACCAGAGCGAGGTGGTCTGCGAAACGGTTTTGTGAAAATGCTGCACTGACAGATTCCACGATGCATCGCTTTATGCGACCGTTGTGAATTTCCTGCATTATAAACGCAAGTGGCCAAGTCGTATTTGCGAACTTGGCTACTCGACGTACATAGGCAGAGATATAAAGCTTTTGAAACCCTTTGGGAAGCAGAAATCCGTGGCCTTTATATTTCATTAGAAGAACGTTCCGCAGATGTTCTTGTATGTAGAAGTTGTCGTTGATAACGGATAATATCTTCGCCAAAAGATTACGTATTTTCCGGGTCAACTGGTTTGAAAACCCGGATAAATTTGATTCCTACACATCTGTTCATTTTCGCAAGAACGTCCCCACATTCCTATCGACCAAATATTGGAAACAATTCTTTCCATGTCTAAGTCCGTTTGACGTATATCTGAATCAATGAAGTGAAAAGTTTCGAATTCATCGAACAACGAGGATCTAAGAATCGAAAAAGGTATAGTGTCTATCTCACTTTGGTCGTGTTTACCTTCCCAGATGAAATGCGTTATCGGAGGTGCTATTGTGGTTATTCTCCAGAGGAATAGCTATTGGTAACGTTGCGATATACTACATGCCAGGAGGCATAATAATTTTGCTTCACTGCATGTGAAGTAGGTAGGGAAAGGAAAAAAAATAGAGTGGGCGAGAGAAGGAGGAAAACGTGCACGTGAACAACGTCCTCTTTTTCCCACTGTTAGCTCCGTCATTTGATTCGCTCGCTCGATTTCACTCGGTCCCTTTTTACTCGGGTACTTTGCACGACTCGAGCATCCTCTACCGCACTGACGAGTTTCTCATTGGAATCGAGGCTCGCTCCCACTTCAAGATTGTATCGTGAGCTGCATTCATAATTACGATCCCTCGATAACTGATAACGTCGACAATCTTACGAGTGCGTTGTAACACATATTTTTGGAAACAATTAAACGAATTAAAGTGGACAATAATAAAAGAAACTTATTAATGGTAGGAGATACTTATGGCTTCGAAAAGCCACACTCTCGCTTCCCTCGTTACAAAATCTCACAATTTTAGAAAATCTTCGTCGGTTCGCAGGTGTGCATGTGGAAACTGAAACAAACCACAACCCAAAAGTAGCACAACACTTCCTCGTAATTTGTTGGCTTACGACAATGTACGACAATGGATTTATTCAATTCCAGGATTTGTGTTGATTTGCGTTATCCGTTTAACAATTCTGAAGAATTTTTATTTAAAACAAAACAAGTTATCAAAAAAAAAAAACTTGTTTTTACTGGGACAATTGAAGATAGGGCTTATCAAAGTGAAATTAATTCTTAAAAATTAAAAATTATCTCTTAAAATTCTTAAAATTCTTAAAATTCTTAAAGATTAATTCTTAAACTTCTTAAAACTCTTAAAAAAAACTTATTTTTACCAGGAAAATTCAAAACGGCGGATAAAAATTAAATTAATTCTTAAAAATCGTAAAATTAAAAAAAAGCATGTATTTACCAGGAAAATTCAAGACAGGGCTTATAAAAAGTAAATTAAAGGTTGGCCGACGTGTGTTTACGGAATTAAAAGCACACTGAGGTGGGGAGTCGAACTGCGCTGAGGTATCGCACAAATAGCTGGCGAGCAAACGTGGAACGTCGGTTTTTCTTCAACTCACTGGCTTCTTTGCGTCAATTTGCCAGTGGATTTATGTATGCTAATATGCAATGGCGAGAGCTTGTGGCATCCACTTCTGTAGGGAAGTTGGCTTTTCTTACGCGCAGACCGCCTACTTCACCCGTCCCTTTTTTCATCCGCCTGCAACATGTACGTAGACACACACACACACACATACACATCTTCCTACTCACCGAACTGTTTCGAGAAGCTTTCTTCCGAGCCGAGTACTACAGGCCCTCCTATGGTGGAAGCATATCTCTGTTCTAGTCTCTCTCTCCCTCTCTCTCTCTCTCTCTCTCTCTCTCTCTCTCTGTCTCTCTCCTTCTTTCGCACACTGATATATTACCTTATTTATAATAGCGTATACCTTGCTACGCTGCAACAGCTGCGAGCTCCGAGAGAAATTCGTTTCCTCTTCTCCAACCGCCGACTCTCTACACGTATACGCGAAACTATATACGTTGAAAACTATCGCGAAGGGTATGCGTTTTCCACGATATGAGGCAAACGTTTATCGAGGCAATTTCTCCGGGGAACCGATCCAAATATTCTCGCTTCAACGAAATTAGTTCTTTTAGGGTTTGTAGTCGTTTTTTGTTTTCAGCTCACCATTTTTCATAGTGTATGTGTGCGTGTGTTTCCAACTCGCGGCATGAAGTTGGTGCAATGCGCAACGGTATCGTTTACCAAAGGTCCTTGGAGAATTGTGACGATGAAAGTAACTCACTCGATCGCGATAAAACATATCCGTAGAGAAATACGAATTTTAGAAACGGCAGGTTCGAAAAAAAAAGTTTCTTCTATCCTGAATTATTCAATTGCATTACCCCGGTATCCAGTTCTACCGTTAGTATCATCCGCGCTCAAGTTTTATCAGGGAGACACGTTGCATACGAGACAAGCCTCTTGAAAGTGTCGTCTTCGATTTATATCCTCGCTATAAAATATCCTCGCGCCTCGCTATTCTCCGTATGAAATACTCGAAGCAAAATAGTTGGCAAAAAATAATGGAGCAATAACGCGAAACGATAAATCGGGTGTAAACTCGTGCATCGTCCCGACGCGTAGAGCGAAAGAACGTTCGGCGAAGCATGTTTATGCACCTATTATCTCGCTTCTTGGCCCTACGGTACGTTAGGAGTAACGGCAGTAGAAGACTATCTCATAGTCACCCTCGTTGCCGCGAGTTTTCTTACGTACTCGCGCGTCTTTCGTTGCATCTCCGGTGTCCCGACACATTTCTTCCCATATAGAGGACGTTTTACGTAAGAGGTCCTTCGGATGTATGCACTATCAGCCCGTATAGCCCGTATAACACCGGGAGTGTATACCTACCCTACCATTTATTTACCAACGCGTCGAAGTCTCGCGCGCCCTGTAGAGTTTAATCCCAAAAGTTTTACAACACGGCAGAACGGTAGATCCCTCTCTCTCCCTCTACTCGTTCTATTCCACTCGAACCTTCATTCCAGACTCTCCAGGCAAGGACCTACGGATAGGGCGCCGGTAGCCCACTATCGCCGCTTGACAGCTCGGGAAAGCGAAGGACGCAGGGAAAATTACTCTACCTCACTCTCGGTCTTCTCCCTCTCTTTCTCTCACTTTCTCTCACTCAAACTCACTCTATTTCTCCTCGGCCTTCATTCTTTCCTCCTCTTCTTATTCTCCTTCTTTCCTTACTTCTTCTTTTTCTTTCACTTCCTCCTCTTCTTCGTTCAGGGATTCCATCGCCATGTGTAGCTACACGATCTTCGCGCAGCTGCACCAACTTCGAGTTTGTTGAGCGCTCAGCTCGCTTCCGGGGCAACGTCCTTATCGTTCCAACCCACCTAAGCATACTGCATCGTGTGCCAGACTGTGGTGTGCATTCTACCGTTCAAATCCGACACTCAAATACTCACGCGTACACACGCCAATGTTTCAATGTCTCTCCGAGGTTTCAACTTTTGTTTTATATTTTAATTGTATACAGCCTTTTTAGCTATAATCGCGTGTACATTTCTTCAACTTTCATGGGACTATGTAGCGGTTTTTGATGAATGAATTTTACAGCTTTTGTATGCGCTCAAGAATCCATAAGATATTTTAAGAGACGGAGACGCGTTCTTGCGACACGTGCAGAAGTGTTGCGCACAAGACTAAAGAATAAGGCGTCGTTTTATGTTCACTCTTGTTTATATAGAAACAACGGATTGGACAATTATTTATTGTTATTTAAAATAACAGATTACAATTATTCACTCACGCTAAAAAAAGAAATGCTGCGTACAGTGTCATTGTCGAGGATGAGGCGAGTATCTGTGTTTTTCTAAACGTCTTACCTATCATACGCTAGAGTCGTGGAACGACGATGATTAATTCACGCTCCCAGCGATTTATTTCACAATTACTAGTATTAGCTCGATGTATGAATATTTAATAGCTCAATTCTGAAGTTATATCATCGAGTTAATGTTGAAACACTGTAAATATTTGCAGCATCGCGCCGTCCTGCGCACAAACTTCCGGCATTCAATGATCATCCTTGAGTTCAGCTGGCTTGATTATTTAATATAACATTGGCTTGGAGAATCAGTCGAGAGAATAACGAATAAATACAGTGAAAACTTTTGTAAACTGTCTGTGCGAAACATTTAGTCAACAACGTTAGTGCTGGCCTACAAACAGGTAACATAGTGGTCAACGATTCCTTTCACAATATGTTTCGTGTTCATAGTGCGTTGCTGATTGTGTTAATTGATGTAATTATCACCATCGAATCAAAGGATGAAGTGCGCTTTGTCAACGTGGTAAGTTTGAACAGTTCTCACAATTCGATTATGAAACATGAATCAATCCAAGCAACGAGGGTAAGTTCAAGTATGATGAAATTTATTAAACGCATTGCAATACTTGTTCTAGGTGTTCCGACACGGGAACAGAGTACCCGAGAGTCGTGAATACGAGTTGTTTATGGCGGATTTGGACTATAATTCCACTTTTTATCCATTGACTGTCGGGGAATTAACAAACGTAAGTGTACAGCATGAAACTAGTAATAAATGAAAATGATCCGTTTGGTCCGTTGTCCTGACTCAGAACTCGTTTTAATAGATAGGAATTCACTCAACTATCCAACAATAATAGCATCGCTATATGACTTTTTCAATTCATGTAATTTACAAGATCGATTTTCCTCGTGCTTTTTTAAGGAAGGCAAACGAAATATGTATACATTGGGAACACAGCTTCGAGAGAGATACGATGATTTTCTTGGAGATATTTATGTCCCTGATGATGTCAGTGCTATAAGCAGCGACGTTCCCAGAACCAAAATGTCATTAGGCTTGGTACTTGCTGCACTTTATCCACCAGCGGAGATACAAAAGTGGAATCCTCAGCTTAACTGGCAACCAATTCCAATTAATTATATACCCAATGAGCTTGATACTTTATTTTTACCACAGTACAAGTGCCTCAGGTACGCTCAATCTATTCTTTTTTTATACCAGAGTTATTCGAGGATTGTAATGGCATAACACAAAAATTTAACTCCACGTTTCTTCCCAGATTTAAACAGGAGCTTGAAAGAATTCATTTATTACCGAATGTCATCTCGGAAATCGAAAAGTTTGATCCGCTTATTGCTAAGTTGGGCAATATCACTGGGGAACGACTTCGTGATATGAAAGATCTATGGTCTTTGTACAATGGGTTAGTAGCCGCATCTTCGTTGAATTTGACATTACCCCAGTGGACGAGCGATGTATTTCCAGATGGTCCACTACGTGACGCAATGATAATGAAATACATAATTTGGAATTACAATGATTTACTAAAGAAACTAAAATCAGGTAAAGATCTTTGAGAATTTACGTATACAATTACAGGAGTTTATAAGAATTACTATTTCACAGGAAAGATCTTAAAGAGAATTATAGATAACATGAGGTCCACAGCGAACGGTAGTTTGAAAAAACCACGAAAAATCAATTTATTTAGTGGTCACGAGCCGAACGTTGCTTCTTTGTTAATAACTCTTGGCGTTTTCAAGCCCCACGTGCCTGAGTATTCGAGTGCCGTTATTATCGAACTAGTCAGCCGTGACGGGCAATACTACGTCAAGGTACGTAATTAAAAACTGGTTTTTATTCAGACTAGTACGATAACGAAGATTTTCAAATTCAACGACTTTATGAGATTTTGCGGGATTCAGGTTGTCTACTACCTAGGAATTCCAGCTGTATTTGAAGAACAAGAAATACCGAAATGTGGCAAACTTTGTCCACTGGATAAATTTGTGGAGATGATGAAGAATGTGACAGCGGTCGAGAAAGAATTGGATTGCATGCCACTGGCTACTGATGGATAGTTCTATTTGGGGGATCTTTTCTTGTCCTAAAGGCGATGACCAGCTGAACTCTATTATATTTTCGTGAACAATAAAGAATTGTTTAATATATTTTTCCAATAAAATTGTTTGATGGAGTTTATGCTCGTTGATTTTGTCATGCTGGACATTTTTTGGCTTTTGGATCTTTGCTGACAGTAACGACGTAGAACGCCCATCACCCCTTCTCTCCTAGGCACCATATCACGATTATTGGAGAGCAACTATTGGCAACTACTCAAGAACAGATTGGATCGAGATTTCGATGGAGAAATTTACGGCCGAATAGACCCCCTGGGGAAAGCCGCGACACCCATGGTTCGTTGGAACGTGTCAATATTATAAGGTGTTCCCAATAGGTCAGGAACAGAACAACCATACGCTTATTCGTATCCTCGACGGTATTATCGGTTCTCGGAATCCTCCTTGCGGTTCTCGGGGCTGAAGTAGTTTGCTCAGCCAGCTTTGAACGTTTGTCCGGAAGCTCGCTTGTTATACACGAACCGGTTCAAGCTTTCGAAAGATCTAATAGCAGCACCGTCAACGGACATCACCTAAATGCTATTGAGCAACTGTATAGTCCGTCGTTCAACGGTTCAAGTTTCATTAAGAATCGAAATTGATCGATCGACAAATCTCAGATTCTATCCTTTGAACCTTCTCGTACCATTCTCTTTCGTGGCTTTGCAGTGTGCTTCAGTAATAAAGGATGTAGGAAGTTGGTGCGCACATGTTGATACGACAGAAACCGTGTATTACAACTACCAACTTTCCTCGAATATCGTGAATGATAAATATTTGTTTATCTTTCAACTAGACCGTCCCCGTAAGGTATTAGGATACAAAGTTGAATACCAAAATATTCTTGTAAGCCGTAGGGCCATACCCCAACGATATATACGATGATGTTCTGCTCGGTTAGCCCAACTTTAACCAGAAAAACTTTTGTAATATCGTCAGCGGCTGCCGGCTGTCGGCTACCTTCGTTCTCTCACAACTCGCTTCTCGTTTTCCATTTTCCCCATCCACGAATCTCGGTGCCTTCCCACTGAGAATCATGCCGACGCAATGCAACAACTCCTATTTCACAGTCATAACCCATACACCGTGGACGCTCCTGTTGCTCTTCCACAAGTAACTGAGAACACGATCAACGAGCACCCCCCCCCCCTCCCCAATTTGTTTAAACTGACGCGAAATTCGACGTTACCAAAGTTTCACTCGCCTCTTGGTCCGTTGATTCACCAACTCTGACCGGAGCTCGTACTGCGATTTAATACCAAAATTCACATTTGAACGAAACGATACGAAGACTGTTACTTTCGACATCTGCATGTAATATTATTAATTTAGGAAATACATCGGCGATGTGCGACTGTTGTCTAAATACAATTGGAACAGGCTCGAACAAAGTTATCACGAAATCATTATACAAAAATTTAACATTTTTTTCTTGTTCGTAAGAAATTGTTACATAGTTCAAGGCACGTGTCCTCCACTATCGGTTTTCCCGAAATAGACATACAGAGTGAAGATATTGTGGAGGATGGAGTTGTCAACAATCTATTCGCGAAGAAAAACGACACTTGGAAAAGACATCGCGAAATATCGAATATCTCGATAACGAGAGTATAGAAATAGGAGTCTAGGTACGATCGAATGGGACGGATGGAAATAGTGAAGGATCAAGTTGCGAAAGGAGGAAGACTCTTTCAGTCAGTTATATGTTGAGTGAATAGCTCGATGCAGTCTATGGGATGCTGAGAACCGATTCATCAAGATACGAAGTACGAATATTGTAAAAAGCATCAATAACTATCTCTACGACTGGAGGTTGTCGATGAACGAGTTAACGATTTTATGCTGCTCACAACTGTATTTTCCATAACAAACATAATGTGAGAGTCATACAGATTCGTTGAAAGATGCGCAGTTTTATTTTCTAAGCTTCTAATAGAAATACGAGGGCACGTCGTTAAAGTAATTGGAGTTTTTTCTACCAGCTCGAGTGAGCCAGATATTCAGAAGGTACAAATTTCAAAAGGCTCCATAGAAACTTCTCAGTAAAAACAGAGCTTTAAGAGACGTAAAGCAAATACATTGATTTCTTTTTCTATTTGGAATTATTACCGTTCGCAGTTCCACTGAAACATTGGAGATAAAAGAAAATGTCGTTGATACAAGGGCTTTTCGATCATTTCATTAACAATTATACGTTTCTAAAAATCGTTTAACTTGTAGAATTTACCGACCCTTCGAGCGAAACCTCACATGTGCGGTTTCGCCAACGAATTTCGTCACTCAGTTCGAAGGAATTTACGATAACTTGAAAGCGTCTGTGGCTCGCCGACCCTTTGGCGTTTGGCAACTATGTCCACATCGTTTAGTTGGAGTAACTCCAGTAGGAGGTTTGGCCATATGTCTACGGTTTGGTACAGAGGCTTTTCCCAACCTTTTCCCTAACCCATGACACCATCGAACGACCCTTCGTGCCACTTGAGTCCATAGAAACTATTTTTCCAGTCTCGAGAAAGTATGACAGAAATATCGTCACATTGGGTTTGTTTCGCATCCACTCTTTTTCAATCTTCGTACGAATTTAGAGGGCGTTCCAATCGTACGAGATTTGTCAAATGCAGCCTGTACCATATTTTGCAATCCTCGATCGAACGTTGGAATTTATAAGCACGGTATCTCGAGCGATTAAAAATAGCGAAAAATAAATGTCACGTTCATGTTCGATATATATATATCATCGTGATTGAATAATTAATTTCAATACGCCATGATTGGATTTTTTCCAACTATCGGACGTGTCGTCTCTCGGATGACATTTCGCCATTCGCTGCGATTTGTCAGTGGGATTATTCCGTAGAATCAAATAAGGGACGTTCGTTCATTATCAATTCTGGCATCGATAATTTTAGCTACGACCCAGATCGGGAAGATCGCCAAGAATGGTTTTTTTTTATCGAAAGCTCGACGACATCTGGCACTGACAAGTCTTTATTATCGGAAGCACGATCGCGAATCTATTATTCCGGACTCGTCGGTGATCTGTCGAAGCACATTCTATCGACAAAAAAGAACGCCGGTCCATCATTGATCGCGAGAATATTTTCGCTCGGAATAAATCGGTCGAATTATGGAAAATATTTATTATCGACATTTTTACGATAACATTAAGCTATTCGTTTCACAAGAATCCACCAGGACGAAGTAGATTCGCGGGAATGTGATTTGCACCTAGGCAAATTTTTCAAATTCTTATTTTTCTGGAGAAATGGAAATTGGTATCGCGGAAACTATATTGTCTCGAAATAGCGCAGTTCTGTGTATAATGTCAGTAAACTCATTGTCTGGTCGCACAATGTTACCCTGCTTTGTGTGTTTCATAAGCATTGACAAGAGGGCAGAAGCAAGAGTGAAGCAAGGACGTTAGCGAAGGGTGTTACGTCGAGCGCTGGGAATTTAGCGCCCAGACTGTGTACACTTGTAGAAGCTGGTTGAGGGATGGTAGAACGCGCTATTGCATCGTTAGTTTTATGCCCTTCCTCCGCCGGTGGTCTTAATTAAAGCTCACGGTGCACCGAAATAACCGGCCCAAATTTTCCAAATTCTCCCATGCATCCTCGTAATTGCTGCCACTTCGCGAGCTTGACGCCATTGTTCCTTTTATTCTCGCAAGAAGTGGTAAAAAAAAGAATTGTTGAATTCTTCGAGCACGTCTGGGAAAGCAACAAAACGAGAAAACGGTAGGTTGTTGGAACACGTTGGGTGTGTAAAAGTCTTTTAGGCACCAGGGACTCGCGATCGACAGTTTTTCCATTGCTCATTGACGTTTCTAAAAATTTGTTTCCATTCCTTCTGCTTGGTTGACACTTGCGATTTTATAATTGAAAATGTTTGACGATGAAAAAACAGACCTACTCCCATTTTGCGCTTGGTAATAATGTTGAAAGAACTTCAATTAGCATTACCACTAACGACTTTCAACATTTCGTTACCATAAAACATTCAAATTTCACGCCCGGAAAGCACAACCAACGATAAAAACTATGAATGCAAATCGCAATTAACGACGTCAAGATCCAGGCCACGGTTGCGCGTTACGAGGCTGCAAAAAAAAAAAGAAAAAACGGAACGATAACGTTGCATCCGACTGAGACTCGTCCTATTTCAGACGGAGCTCGGAAAGAAACAAATTAAACTTTTCTATTGCGGTAGCTATCGTCGATTCGACGCAACTTCAAAGGTTAAGAGAAGGCTTTCAGCTTTAAAGGTGAAGCCCGGTCGCGAGGTATGATATTGTGCATAGCGACGTTGCCTCATGCGAAAAAAAAAAACGTAAATACGGAACGAGTAACGGGCGATGTTATTTAGATCTCCATCCCCTGCGAGACTGTTATAAAAGAGACCCGGTAATTAAAATAGTTGTAGGAAAAATTGGTTCTTAGAAAATGTTCTCCTCGCTGCTCTCTTTTGGAAGCTTTGAAGCAAAGTATGTTTGCTCCGAGAAATGCGACTATTGCATTAAACCTCTCGGTAAATAGATCGTAGTTGCTCCACACGGAGGGTGATATAGTTGACTATTTCGCGTTGCTAGGGGGTTCGTGTAACGACTATCGACGAGCCTCGTGTTTTATTTACGCGATGAAATAACGCGCCTCTTATATTACATATTATATATATATATATCTCCCTCTATATATATATATATATATAGAGAGAGAGAGAGAGAGAGAGGGAGAGAGAGGGAGAGCGATATATATATAATATATGTATATATGTATATATATATACATATATACAGAGAGGGAGAGAGAGGGAGAGAGATGTCGTGCGACAAAGTGATTTCATGCTCATCCCCTAATATACAGTTGTAGTCAGGTAAAAGAATAGTTCTAGTCGGAAGCCGAGGGGAACCCCGCTGCTGTGTTGATCTAGCACGCGCGAAGGAGAAAACCCGATCTTAATGTCTCCCCGAGTCGGTCCCCTTGCGTCTTATCGGACAAACTTTTGTCACGAGAGAATTTTTCTCGGGCGAAAGACTTTTCTCCCCATCTTCCGAACAGCGGGACAAGAATTTTCTTCCTCCACTGTTGGTAAATCATTCTGTTCTTTTTCGTACTCCTTACTTCTCCTGCTTCTTCTTCTTCTTCTTCTTCGTCTTCTTCTTTTTCTTCTTTCAATCTCTCACAGAGATGGCGAGAATAGTCGCGAAAAAAAGTTCCATTCGATTTTCGAAGAAATCGAATCTTCGTGAAACGATTGGGATACTCCTGGGACCGTGAGAGCCACGTCAATCCGAAACATCTCGGGTTTGATTACGTTCAGATGGATTTATTTTGGCATAGTCGGAAAATTTGTGACAATTAAATCTTCGTAACTGGAGGAAATAGGAGAGCTAGAGTAATGGCTAAGGAGGGTGGAGAAATTCAGAAAAAAGATTTTCTTTTTTACGGGAATGACATACGAGCGTTTTAATTGAATCGAATTTGCCTCGAGGTTCGGAATGTAACCAACGAAATTAAGAATGTTTGAGAAAATTCCGCCATGTCATAATAGGAAGTAGACGCAAACAAGGAAACGGTATAAAAACACATCGATATTGCCGTTTCGTTCGTTAATGCTCTCGCGTCTGGCCGACAGTTGTCGACATTGTCACGTGCCAAATACTTGATAACGTGCACGCTGGCATGCCAGTAAATTCGTTGAACGCTGTAGGAAAACTCTCGAAGCTCTATATTGCAGGCGGTTTAACCCGACGAGATATAAAGCGAGCCAACATTTACTCCAAATGGAATTTGCTCTGTCCCGTCGTATTTCGTACTTTATAACACACCATTTGGTGCGAATTGTTTCATGAGTGAAAGTTCATGAAATTTGTGATGGTGAATGTCATCGACGACACCTGGTGGTCATAAAAATACAATAACCCACGGGTTTAATTCTTTGCTCGGAGGAAGTAAATATTCCATCGTTAATCATCCCATGGGCGAATCCAATCCGTCATTTCA